>WAAD01005365.1:5918-38120 GCA_013389945.1 Fregata magnificens
GTTTTTTTTTTTTTTTTTTTTTTTTTTTTTTTTTTTAATTTGGACTGCTGCTTCATTCCCGGTACTTGATATTTAAAAAGATGTTAGATAGTGTGTGCCCCAACCAAATAGCTCACAAAAATACACTTTCTTTGAACGGAGGGTGTTTTGTTCATATGATAAAAAGCAATGTGTCCACCATCTATAATAGCTGAAATCTTTACTACAGGTGTGGTATTTGTGAAATATATGAACAATAAAGAATACTTTTCTGAAGAACAATTTAGTATAAAAATGCTACTATATGATACAGTTCTGAATGTGGCAATGTATTTAATCCCTCATTAATAGCTGGGGTGTTTCCTTTCAAATTTATCTCTTATAAATGTCATTATGTAGGCATTGTTAGAGAAGAAAAGGAATCTGCTCCCTTTTTCTTTCTGTTGTAGTATGAAACATGGCGGACGATAGCTACATTTTTCTAGAGATGGAGAAGCAAGCAAGTACAAAAAGAAAAGAAAGATCAAAGAGAGGCTTAATGCCTCTTCCTGTTGCAGCTGAAAATGGGCTCTTAGAATGCACTAAACCAGTGATAGGCTTAGCAACTGGTTTATGCACAGCAACTTTGGTTCTGTAACCAAATCAAACATCATATGAAAGCTACTTCAGTCAGAAACCGCTCAGGAAAATCAGGGCCAGCATGCATCTTCCACCCTGCCAAGAAGGCAATGCTGCCCCAGAATGATTTGTGAAAAAGGCTGGCTCGCAGGCTCATCACCGGAGGCAGCAAACTTGCTGCACTGTCAGATGTATCCTCAACAGTTTGTGGAGAAGAAGCAGTTCTTCTGCCCACTCCTCGGCAATCTCCATTTCCACTCTGCCCCTACTCAGTCAGCTCACACAAAAGCTGCAAATTACACAAAATGGCCCACATGGTTAAACTGTGGAAGAAATATGAAACTCTTCAATGCGACTTCTGACACCCGCTGTGTTATAAACCATGAATTCTTCTTATTTTAAGATACATTTTAATAAAGGTAATGTTTAAGATACATAAGACACATCATGTGTTATGTTTTATATTTGAAGTTCCAATTCTCTGGTAACAACAGCTCTTTAACAGCTGTAACTACGACTTGTGCTCATGCACATGAGTTTTTTGAGAATTTTCACTTATATTTATACCACTGCAGTGTAAGTTACCCTCCCCTAAATCGAATAATTTTGGTTACATACAGGTTGCAGGTACCTTGCAGGTCTTCATGAGTAGTTTCTTTATATGATTCCATTTGGAACATGTGCCAAAACAAGTGAGATTTAGTGGATCAAAGTTAAGACTGGGTACAAACTCCTGAAATATTAGCACTATGGGATTCGTCACCACAGCAAGGACAGTTAATGCAAATCATATTATTCACATTCTGGAAGGCAAAAGAAGTTTAAAACACAGACTGGAGCAATATGCCGAATTAAGAAAATAGTTTGAAAATAATACATTGAAAGTCTTTGCCTTTATCTTAATCTTAACTGTCTATGTCAGTTTGTTAGATTAGACTGATAATATTTAATATAATAATATTTAAAACAAATGCACTGTATTGTGTATTTTGTGTTAAATTTGGTTTATTAGAAAGGAACATGATAGGTATATTATGGGATTGGGATTTTCATCCCAAAACATTTTCTGAACACAGGATACTTCTTTTCATCATTAAGTGAAGTAAATTTGTGATTAGAATAGAGGCTAACAGTTAGGAATAAAGTAAAATGTAAAAGAGATGGTTAGACAAAAAAAGAAGAAAAATTCAAGTTTGTTTTAAAGAAGATGCAGGGCAGACAATAGCTGTTTATAACAATTTCAACTGTGACATGGTACAAAGCAGTGTCCCTCCCTTCCAATACAAATTAATATTTGGCTTTTTTTCTGAAGCATTCACAATGTTCCATTTATTGTAAGTTTTTCTAAGTTCTAGAAAATTAACCCCATCAGGCTATGACTCTGAAAATGAAGGGCTTCTGGTTTTCATACTTGAAGCTCAGCACAGCAAAACATATAAGACTTATAAGTCTTGCCTTATATTTTTTCCAGTTACTTATAGCTTTGGGAAATGTCACTGTTAGGGCGGGATTCCCTTGATAAGAATCTACCCCTGACTGACTAGTATGCATATACATATATAAAAGTACATAGATTTATGTATATATACATAAATTTCAGGACAAAATGTTCATCTCTTTAGAGAAGGGAGTAAGAAAAAGCTTTGTTTTTCTTAAAAAATCTGTCTCATATTGTTTGTAAAATGCTAGTTCTTCTTTGCTCTTAGAAGCAACTCGAAATCTGACAAAGAATTCATCCTAGTGTCAAGAAAATGCTTTTACTTCCCTTCTGCGAAAGATCCCATATTTGGTTGATTCTTAAGCTCCTAAAAAAATTCTCAGCATTTCTCACAGTTAGGCTGTCTAAAGGTCCCACTTCTCCTAAGTCCACACTTCCCAGAAGCATAGACACTGAGTTTGAGCTTTCCTGAAATTTTTCTTTTCTGCTCTGGGACGCATTATACTACAAGACACCAGAACTGAGAGTCTGGTCTCCCCTGTCAGGTAAGGCAGTATGTAAGAAAAATAATGTGTTCTCACATGTAAATAAGTAAGGAAGATGCTGAACTCAGGAAAGCAGAAACGAAAGGCGAAAAAGGGAGTGGGGGGAGGGAATAGGAGTAGGTGTCTCCACAGGCGAAGTGAACATTACTGCAGTTGCAAGCAATAAGAGAATAGATAAGAGGAACTCCCGTCTTCCTCATTTTCTATACAGCAGGTGGAAACACTCCTGACCTGTTTTGCAGATGCACTCAGGAGAACAAATGCAATTAGTGGGAGGTCTATTTTGAACCTAGGAAAGTATCACATGCTGCCAAATCCTCTGAAAAAAAATGCCTTGGGCTTCTGCAATTAGCATCCACAATTAGTTATTACTTGGAAATGTGGACATTATCTGTACACTTCAATTCCAGGTGTGCAAGAAGGTATAATAATTCCACTTTTTTCACAGGGGTGATACTAAAATACATGCCTTAACATCTGCTATCTATTTCATATATTGTGGAAACAGAAACCCTTAAAAAACAAGTACTTATGTTTTCTGTTCAGGACATAGAGAATTTGTTAGTGAAAAGGGCATTTGGCCAAGAACTGACTGATGTTTATAAAAAGTAATGCTGAGTAACTATGCATTCAGTGAAGAAAGTAGGAATGCTGTGGCAAAAGAATAGAATGAGAGCTTGTGGATGAAATCTGGTTTCCATAATCACAGAGGATTCAAATGAATGTTATATAGACAGGAACAGAAATTATGTGATTCTTAAAATTTGGCTGCTTGATCCAGCATTTAAAGACCACAAAGTTCTTTCAGGATAAGTAATCTTTTATATATTATTAATATACTTTAGAGAGCAATTATTCCCACTTATATTGAGTAAGTTGGTGCTGGTTGGCAATAAATCTCATTGTAGCAAAATTTCTACAAGCTGTGCTCTACTCCCGAGGGTGCCTGAAAAGTTGAAAATGTAGAAAATTGATATTTTGCCTGGCTGTAAAAAGACATGCTGCCTACCAGTCAGTCAGGAGACAACATCTGACAGCCTCACCAAGATTCAGGCATTCACATGAAAGCCAAAGTTAATACAAAGATTCTGTAAAATTGATTTGAACAATGTGTGACAGGGTAAATCAACAATTTGTTAATTAGTCATGAGAATCTGCAAATATTTATTTAGGATTATCTCCACACAACTCCTTCAGGAATTACTGTCTGGAGTTGCTTATACATTTGTGTTCACAGACTAGCTTCAGGACAATATTTTTAAATATGAGACAAAGAATGGATTAATATTTTCTCCTGAGTTTCTGCTAAAATTTCTCTGATAAACACTTTATATTCTACCCATTCATCCTTAAAAGGTGAGGTCAGTTCATGTGCAGGAAGAGCCTGATTAAACTATTTCACAGGTGAAAGGTATTTACTTCCAGAAATTCCCAGTGTACCAACTAGAGACAAACTCATCCAATGCATATCCTATAAAAAGCATACTTCAAACCATTCACTCCTAATTCCTTGGGTAATTTATTGCATTTCTACCAACTATATGTAAATACACATTTTTCCCTTAAGAAATCTAACTTCCTGGTACAATGCTGAAAGTTAATGTAGTCAATAAATATAATGGATGTGCTCTATTAATGTATTATATATCTTAGGAATGAGGAATGAGGAATGAGCAACCTGTCCATGTAGTAACAAACAAGAGCATCAGTTATAGCAGAATATTTTTTTTTTTTCACGCAGAAGTTCCCAAATTGTGGCTCCTGAACCTATGGTGGCAGCCTGTTTGCTGCTCCATTTTAATTTCTGCTTCTCACTTCCAATGGCCAAGTTACACCAAAGATTACACAGGACGCTTAAAAATAGCATTTATAAGGGATGAGAATTTGATAAAGTCCAAGAACTAAACTCTGGGTGTAGTGACACTTAAGAGTATCCTGTCCCGGCCTCCAGCTTTCACATGCAGAGGGCACAGGTTACCCACAGGAGCAAATGCCTCAGATACTGTTGGGCACTTAAGACAGAACTAGAAACTTATTTATGTCTTTGTGTGTGAACCAGTCCAGAGATCTCTCTGAATTCCCTTAAAACCTTACATATGGAAGATTAGATGTTTTTCTCATTGCCATATGGGTTACAGTGTTGAGTTCATGAGGCTGATTTATGCTAAAGTAAATGAAAAGAGCACGGGTCATACAGTCCTATAAAGCACACTGAGGTCTTCTATCATTTGTGTGCTGTGCCACTCTTGGAAGTCCCATCTCTAAAAGGCACTTGATATCTCCATCTTTGCTTCTCCTGATAATGTATTTGCTTATAATTTTTTTTAGTTACAACTGTGGATATTATCAAGTGTAGCTGGGTGCTAATAAACCTTAAGTGGATGTAAATAAGAGAGACTAGAGATCTAAATGCAACTGATACCTTCATTTTACCATTTACAACATTCAGTAAAATGTGTGTAATTCAATAAGGTTTTAGAAGCAGCAGAGACTGAAGGAAAGGTGTAATTTGAGGTGTATAGGTAGGAAATTGCAGTGCACTTTGCACTTGTGTGGGACAGCAGAAGAGCCATACCAAATGAACTCTTTGTCTGCTCTAACTGGCCTGGAGAGTGCTAATGGCTATGTCTACTTCACTGATTTTGCTCAGAGCAGAAGTACAGTTTTGAAGCTAATCCCCTGCTTGTATCCATTTACCATGTGTTGCTTCACTGCTGAGAGCAGTTTTGCTGTTCGAGAAATAGATTTTTTTCAGAGGAAACTAAATCAGAAGCTCTGCTCTCTAAGTGCTTCAATGTTAATGGGGACATTATGCTCTGAACCAATGTGCAGGTTGTACCACCACAAGATCTTCCACCACGTATTTAACATTTTTTCCTTACAAAAAGAGTTCAACCACATGAGTAGCTGAAACACTCAAGCCAAAGAATGGGTTGAATCACTCAATCCAGACTGAATTTACACTGAAATAACCCCTGCACTATCATATGGTGGGAGTAACCTTAGCTTCAGTCACTTCTGTTTACAGATCCTTTCCCATTGTGCTGCATTGCCTACTAATCTAGGCATAGAGATACATTAAGTTTAATTTTTTAGCACTTAAATAAACTTTGATGATTTCAGAACCCCAGGCACAGGCACCCCCAAGGCTTTCTCTTTTTAGCAGTGGCAGAAACTTTGACAGGAAACCCAGCAGTTCCTTTCCTCATTCCATCTTGCAATAGATAGCCAAAACTAATCCTATCTTTGCTGTTGCAGCTAAATAGTGTATTGCAAAAACATCTGGAAAGAGAATGGAGTAAATTATTAACACTATTTGCTCAGATATGTTTCAAATGTTTCTGATTTCTGACAATCAGAAATAAAGGTTTTTTTCAGTGTCTTTGACTTCTTATGAAATAAAGATGAGGAAGCCAAGGTTGCTATGCACTGTGGCACAGAGACTTTCTTATAAAGTTTCTCATAAACACACTGAGAAGTGCCTTCAATAGTGCTTTAAGAAATCATTCTGAGAGTGGATACTTGGAAAACAATGGCTATCGCTGATCCAGAAGTCTGATTACAAGATATTGGGTTTATGGAAGTACTGAGCTGCAAGGGGATATCTTTCTATTGAGGCAACAGTATGATCCTACATGGGTAATTGTTAGAAGTCAGGAAATATAAATATGAAAGTGACTCCGACAAGGTTAAGTTCACTGCATAGCATCTTCTGTAAGTTCTGGCATATGTATGTAAGGTTACCTAGAAAGTAAAGCAGCTGTTAGCTTCAGATCTTGAAAAGTGCTGGCATTACTAGTGATACTGATATAATTCAGATTCAGGCAAAAAATGTATAATTTCTATACAAATTTTAAAATAAGACAAAAGATTAATTCACATAATATTCTGTTTGTTGTGAATTTGCATATCCATTTTTTTCCTATAGCTTATTACATTTTGTTCTTTCTCAAAATGAAAGAAAAAATTCCTTTTTAAGAGGCTAGTCTTTTGTTACCAAAAATATTTCACATCAAGAAAAAAACCCTTACAAAATTGAAAAGAAGACAGATAATTTCATGAGCAGTAGTGAAATCTTCTGTTCTGCTGGCCCAGCTAATGTTGCTTAGATAAAGATTGCTTATGTTCATGCTCTCATTAAAGTCACTAGGAATTAGCAGTTGAAGTTGATTAGTCCCTCCTAGCAAATGCAAGTCATCCGTCCCTCCAAGCAGCAAATCTGCCTGGCAGAGGTATGCAGCCACACGAAACAGTCACAGCTCTTGTATTGCTGCGGGGGGCTGAGAATTAACTAGTGAGTGTTGCCCGGGTGAGAGACGTCTTGAACATCCTCTCTTCTGCCATGGCAAGCATGACAGAAATGTGGAGCAGGCAGTGGAGTGCTTTCACACAGGCAGACTGAGTCCATTCATAGATGAGATAGAAGATTGCGCTTGCAAGAATTTGCTCATAACTCCTTTGAATTACGAAATACCTTTTTTTTTCCTATTCACTAACATTACACAATAATAGATGCACTGTAAAGGGATTTATTGTCCTCTGGAACATCTGATGGCCACTTCTGTAGTTAATAGTAAGACTTAGTTTTAGTCAGAGCTTTTCAATGATAACGCTGAATCCTTTACAAATGAGGCTTCATTATCTCCATTTTATAAACAGAGAAATGGATGTACAAAAATGACTTGTTCAAGTCATCACTGTCAAAGCTGGGAAGGGATATAAACCAGCAAATTTTCCCCTTTTGCTTTATTCAGAAGATTGGCTACGTAATATGTGCAATACATGCATCTAAGGGCTGAGCCAGCAAAACAATCGTTAGTGGAAGTTGTCTTAAATTTCATGGGAAGAATGGGCTTTCCCCCTGCTCGTTTTATGCTTGTTTGGAAATGGATATTTAGCAGCAGTAGGGAATGAAGGTTTTGTTGAAGAAATAATAGCAGGCTGATGGTAGGCACAGTATGGTCCTTCTCTGGTCTGCATTCAGCCCAGCAGGAGCAGCAGAACTGCAGTGTTCACTCACTCATAACTGTGTGTTAAAATATCAGTAAAACTCTTTAAATTTTTTTTTATATTACTATCTTCAATTGGTTTTCAATGCATGGGGCTGTCAGCTGCATGCAAACTCTTTCAGAAAACACTCTTTCCATCTCTGCCTCTTCATACACTGAACATTGAAATTTTGTAAAATGCAGGGTACAGTATCTTCCCAACCTGAAAAACAAGAGTTCCTGTTCATGGCATTTGTGTGCCATCATTATGGCATTCAAATGATGTTCAGCAAACCAAAAGTAGGTTGCAAAGTAATGTTTCAATTCTGGAACCTGAGGTCCTTCTGTATTGTACATTTGCTCTGTGTTATCTCTATTTTTTTCTTTTCCTTATGAGCCCTCACTACTTCAAGACAATTTTAATTAAACCCCAATGCATGTGGAAAACTAAAATACTTGATAAAGGACAGAAGGCTCTGCCATTTTGTTGTGTAATGTAAACCATTTGGTTTAATCCGGCAGGCAGCTAAACACCACACAGCAGTTCACTTACTCCCCGCCCCCGCAGTGGGATGGGGGAGAGAATCAGGAAAAAAAAAGTAAAATTCATGGGTTGAGATAAAGACAGTTTAATAGGACAGAAAAGGAAGGGATAATAATAACAATAATAATAATAATAATAATAATAAATATACAAAACCAGTGATGCACAGTGCAATTGCTCACCACCTGCCGACTGATGCCCAGCTAGTTCCCCAGCAGCAGTCACTGCCCCCCGGCCAACTCCCCCCAGTTTATATACTGAGCATGATGTCATATGGTATGGAATATCCCCTTGGNAAACCAGTGATGCACAGTGCAATTGCTCACCACCTGCCGACTGATGCCCAGCTAGTTCCCCAGCAGCAGTCACTGCCCCCCCGCCAACTCCCCCCAGTTTATATACTGAGCATGATGTCATATGGTATGGAATACCCCTTTGGCCAGTTTGGGTCAGCTGTCCTGGCTGTGTCCCTTCCCAGCTTCTTGCTGGCAGGGCATGAGAAGCTGAAAAGTCCTTGACTAGTGTAAGCACTAGTTAGCAACAACTAAAACATCAGTGTGTTATCAACATTTTTCTCATACTAAATCCAAAACACAGCACTGTACCATCTACTAGGAAGAAAATTAACTCTATCCCAGCCGAAACCAGGACACATTTGTAGTCTCAGTCCCCAAGATACTGCAACAGTACTTGCAAATACTAATTACTTTGCAGCTGTCAGTACTCAAACAATGTTTATTTATTAATAATGAGAATTTTTTAGTTGTGTGTCTCTATAGTATTCTGGAAGCTGTCGTGCTTCCAGTCTAATACACTGCTCCATGTTTTCATAGTTTATAAACCTTGTCATTTATGTATAAGGAGAAAATAGGAATAACTCTTATCACGGCATTTGCTTTACATTCACCTCTATTCACAGATATTCCAAAATATCTGAGAGGACATATTCATGGCTGTGTCTGCCACTTTCTTACTTAAGACAGTTACCTTCTTCTTCTCCTGATTTTATGGTCCCTCTCAATCGTTCAGACTGAGTTTTAAGAAATATTTTACTTGCACCTGACTGTCTTAAATTTCCTCTTAGAAACTTTATGATTCTGGCATTTGCAGTTTGAAAGTAGACCCATTAATTCAATTGGTAGACATAGTGCAACAATGTCATAACAAAACCACAGCTCTCCCACTAACATCAGCAGAAAATGTTTTCGAAGTATTTATTAAAAAAAGAAAAATCTGAGACAGAACGAGGGACATACAGGCATTAATGCCTGACATAACAAATATTTCAAATTCTTTAATTGACTAATTAATCAATGTGATATTTTTTCCCTCTGATAAATATTGTGGGCAACAAGTGACTGGAAGTTATAGCACTCCAAACCAAGGAAGAAAGCACTTATCCTAGAGAGTATGTACAGGGTGCATAAAGTGTTGTGGGATATTTAAAGTGTACAGCCATTCAGATACACAGAAGATGTAACGTTTTCTTGGAGCTGAGCACTCAGTGAATCACACAATTAATTTTGATAATGGAATAGAGCGTCCATAAAATTCTACAGGGAATTAACCAATATGAAGCATTTCCAAGAGCCAACGTTTTCCTGCTGATTTATACACTCAACCTTTGGAGGATTATTAGGTCTAGTAGTATCAGTTGGTATTACTTTAATAAATAAATAATTTAATAACTAAAATTCCTGATTGCAGAACAGAAATTTTAGAAACTGTGAACTATAATTGCTAGATTGACTACTACAAGTGGTGGCTGTCAGCCAGTCAAAACACATATGTTGGGTTATTATTTAATACAATAACCTAAGGCAGAACTCCGGCAGAAATCATAATGCATATTGCCTAATTAAAGAATATTGAAGTGTATCATTGTAGAGACAATGACTCAATGTTAGGACAATAATCGTACCCTTACCGTTAATATTTAACTTCTGAGTGCTTCACTTTGCAGGATTAACATTACAGTAGAACCATTTTCAAGACCGAATTTCTTGGTGAGGTCTGAATGCAAATTGCCATACCTGATGAGACCAGTGAGCCTCTAATCCATGATGGTGCTCCAGGAGCTGCAAGATCCACCTGAACAGCAGGGCTGTGCTCCAAAACAGACAGCTGCTGAGCAACACTCCTTCCCCAATCCAAGGCTGGGAAACGCCACGACACGTTACTGTTTGCATCTCTTCTAACTTTTGACTAATGTCTTTGGACACTAAATTAGCTATCCTTACAAATTCAGTGTCCTGCCTTTATCACAGTTCTGCTAAGCTCTGTACCGAGTGCTTTTCTATGGCCATCACTTCACCAGTCATTTTTTTCCCTGTGACTAAGACTACCTAATCACTGCAATTCCAAAACCCTGTTGCTTTGTTTATAGCTTTCTCTGCATAGATTTCAAAATTACTGGTCAATCCTTTGATGATTTCACATGCCGTTTAAGAGAACTGAACTAAATAACATCCCTCTGTAAGGCACAGAGGGCCTAAAGTCTCTTTCCCACTTTCTCTTTGTGGCAGGTTTGAAGGTGTGCAGTTCAGAAGTGCACTTTCATGAGTGGGGATGTCAAAGGCAAATTCATCACATAAGTCCTAATGCAATGTCAGTGTTACATGCTTTTGGTTAGTAAACATTTTTAATGGATTTTGTTTCACACCATTCCTTATTAAATCTGCTGGAAAGCTATGTCCATTTAGTGAAATTGCTAATGAAATCAGAGGATATGGAGACAAAATCCTCACATTTGAGGACGTTTCTTTAGTCTTCTAAAATAATAAACTTTAGTAGTTATTGTACAGTGGAAATTATCTGTGGAAATTTTTATATATAGAGGAAGGAAAGACATTACTCAAGTTTTCTTTCAGTTAATGAATCATTAAGACCCATTCTTGGAAAAGTGTTATGAAGCCACCCTCTATTGGGGCTTAGTCCCTTTGTACATCTTTCACTTCCCCACTTCCCTGTTTTAGAAAGTGTAGCTGCAGTTTGCAGTTCTCGGAGTAGTACGTGCTGATGCTGCTTGTGGACCCTGTCGCTCTGACCTTGTAATGTTCAGACTTTTTGAAAAAATTCCAGGAATTCTGAGGAAGTGAGAAAAAGGAACTGGCTGCTTTGTGTCACTCGTGATTGGTAATTGGACTGAGACAAATCTGTGTGTAAGTTTATTTTATAAGTTGTAATAACTACAAGTTAGTTACTAACCAGTTACTACTGGTTAGTGTAAAAAAACCTGCATGCTGATACTGGAATGAAGAGGAACACTTTATAAGTCAAATTGTTAGGGATTGTAGATTATTAGTTTCCCTTCTAATATCTAATAACTCTACATTTAGTGAAGTTATCATCTGAAACATACAATGTGTGTTAAGTATTTTAGGTGAAATGTCAAGCGTGTCAGACATTTAACTGACTTTGTACTACATGGCAAACATAGAGACACCTATAAATATCAGACCTGAAAAATCTTGTCATCAGGGGTAAAGAAAATATACAGGTAGCTCAAAGACTGTAAAAAGTGCAATGGTACTATAAAATATAAAAACAAAAAGCAAAAGGACACATAAACAAAATATGTTTGTCAAATACAGATGTTTTTTTGTGTGAGAATACCATATCTGACTCCCTAGCAGTGAGCTATGCTCTCAGAAAGCAGCAGTGTGGCAATGCTACTGGAACCACAGCCTCAGAAGACATCCAGAAAACAAGTATTTAAAAAATGAAGAAATGATTGCAATACATAAGTGTATACTTATGATTGGATTGTAAGAAATTGTTAGGGGTTGCCACAACCAGATGAACAGCCGCCTTCGGAAAATAATTATGTTTCAGTAGCAAATTGGCCACCCTGAATTTGTAATGCTCGTTTCCTAGTTCTTTGCTTTAGAAAACCTGATTCATAGTGATTTCCTGTAATGACTGAAATATCACTAACGAAAAGTATGCTGGTTTAACCTTAAACCATAAATTTCCTATATGGCAGCTACCATTTTATTGACTATGGCTGCTGTTTGTTTTTACTGTGGCATCTGTGTTCCTTTAAAACAATAGCAAGCCTGTTCAATGCGAATGGTGGCTATGAAACACATTGTTAAAATTTCTTCTTCCAGCAGGATAGTTTTGCTTCTGAGCATTTCTACTTTCTCTCTGAGACCAGTGACATGATTTTCAGCTGGTGGAAATCAGCAGAATTCTGTGGTCTTCCTCCAGAGTTGTTAATCAAAGCTACCTGGACAAGTATTAAAACTTGTTTGTTTTGCAGTTCAACACCTACAGGGGTTATTACATCACTAGTAAACAAGATTTCTGCTTCAAGGTGTTTTTGAAATAATTCTGCAAAGAAACAATGAAAAGAACCATGAACTTAGAAGAGCTAAAAATACTCAGGGCTTCCTTCCAAGAAGTCATACTGTTCACTGAAACACACTTTTTAACTGTTTCAGTCAAGTGCTTCTTATGTGCACTTCTACAAGAATCTCTGCAGAATAACAATGTTGTCTTGTATATGTCAGATGTCGGCGTGGATGGAAGCAACTACTGCACTGACATTTATGAGAAGTGAAGTGGCAGAGGGTGAATGACTTGTATTGGCAGAAGTGCTTTTGGTGTCCTCTAGTATGTTGTTGACCTGCTCTGTTGCTTTCTGGAGTAAAATCCAATAAAATGGTGCCAGTCAGTGCCGCCTATTATTCTTAAATAGTGCCACGCATACTGTAGAAATGAACGGTAAAACAGAAAAAAAAAATCCAAGCTTCATTCTGATTTCAAACTAGTGTTACATCAGTGTATCTCCAAGAGATGCAAGAGAAGAGGACCTTGCTGTTAAGCACTGAGATATGACTCAGAAAATGTGGGTGAAATTTCCAGTTTGGCAGATTTTTTGTGACCTTGAGAAAGACACGCAATCCTAATGTATCTCAACTTCTTCAACTTATTACAGAAATAATACTGTAACTTGTTTAAAAAAAGCTAATGTGGGCATAAACTCACTGTCTTTTCAAGAGCTTCCATACAACTAAGAAATGTACTGTTGTATGTAATTAGGACAAGACATCCTTCTCTGAGCTCCTCTGAAATATCTGTGCTTTTGATGGCTTCAGTTTAGACTGAATATGTAGAAACTGAATATGCAATGATGTGGAGTAGAAATGGGAGGATTGGAAAAATGTTGGAACCCAAGGAAAGGGTAAAAAGACGATGGACTTTGCTGTACTGTATGCTGAAAAACTTAGTTATGTTTGACCATTCTGATGGAATTTTTAAGCGTGCAGGGTTCCCAGTGGCTTGCCAGCCCCAAACCACTATTAGAATCAAAGCAAAGTCACACATTTTAGGGGAAGTGTAGAAAATGAGGTAAAAATGGACACCTCCACTTTGGAGAAGGAGGGAACTCATGAGACACTAATCCCAAGGCTAAGTAGGACAGACGTTTTTATATCCACCTTGCTCAAAGCCAACGATTTTCTAAAGAAGAGGGTATCATAGAAGCATAGAATCATTAAGGTTGGAAAAGACCTCTAAGATCTTCAAGTCCAACCGTCAACCCAACACCACCGTGCCTTCTAAATCATGTCCTGAAGTGCCACATCTACACATTTTTTTAATACCTCCAGGAATGGTGACTCCACCACCTCTCTGGGCAGCCTGTTCCAATGCTTGACCACTCTTTCAGGAAAGAAATTTTTCCTAATATCCAATCTAAACCTCCCCTGACGCGACCTGAGGCCATTTCCTCTCTTCCAGTAGCACCCCCATCCCACAACACTTCGAGATTGCCTTGGCTGAGTATGTACCCCACAGCCCTTTGAGCTTGCTCATGAGCCATATACTTCTCTAATACATCTGTTCCCGGTGCAACATGTAGTATCATGATCTTCATAAAAAAAAGGCTGCAGCTCTACATATCTCTGGAGTCTCTTCTCATCCCTCTCCAAAGCCTGATGTTGCCTATTGTTGTGAACATAGAGATCACTGCTGCTGCAGGTGTATCTGTCATCTCTTCAGGTGTTAACCATGGACAAGCCAGAAAATATTTGATGCAGTTTTCGACCTAACCATAAGTCTATCATTCTCTGCAGAATGGTACCTTTTTTCCTGTTGCAAACACCTTGTGGGATAACTGAGGTGAGATTCAGGGCCCAGGAGTCCAATGCTCGCCAGTGGGACAACATACTCTGTATACATAGGATGAACAGAAGTTTTGGGTGCACCTGTTAGGCTCTGCTCTGTGAGGCCACAGGTAACTCAGAAATCAGGAAATCTTACTTTGTGAACAGCAGAAAATGTTTATGCGAGGGACATGTTAGGAACAAATCAACTTTTCCAGTACTATCAAGAAATGTTGATTAACGACTGTATTTTCTACAGCTCATAGGACCTTTTTTCTGTAACAAATGTGGATCTTTATCAGATGTTTCACTGTTATGAGAAGATTAAGAACCAGAAAAATGCCAAAGACGTGGTTTTTTTCTTAGATTCACTTCAGTGAAGAGTATAGCTTTATCTAAACTTGTGGCGTCTATCTAAATATATAGATCTTTCTCTCAAAAGGACATTCAAAATTATCTTATCTGAATGAGACAGTCTTACCAGATATCTTTGTTATTTAGCCAATCCAAAATGAAAAAAGCATTAGTTTTGCTCTAGTGTCTTTGTCTTGAGACTAGCTTTTAAATAGAAGGAGAATAATAATTTGTTTTGTTTTGCAAGAAGACCTCACCAGTGTGATGAATGAGAAACTCCAGTGCATCCTTCTTAAACAATTTAGGCGTGACTATAAATATTTTCTCAAATGCACATGAAATTTTCTCAGGTGTTTGGGGTTTTTTTTGAGATGATGATGATAGGGGGAAAGGGTGGGAGAAGAAGAAAGAGGATTATTCCTGGGATCTCTAGGCTACTTCCCTGGAAATATTGAAATTTGAGCTTTTCTGTGTTTGTTTATGTAAATTATTTCTGTTTCTTGATTCGATGGGTGTGATTGCATTCTGTTGGGGTTTTTTTCACATTGACAAGTAGTGGCTCCTAGGAGAATTTCAGCTGATGTCCCCTGATAGAAAATCTGTCAGGATGGAAAGATGAAAAGCCTTCAAGATGTAAACATTCATTTCAGATAGAAAGATCTGTCTATTGTTGTGCAAGATGAGGGAAATTCAGAATAATTTTAATAACGATACATTTAGCTTTTACTCTAGGTGGTCCTTACTAATTTTCTTAGAAAAACTACACCACATCAAATTTTATCAATAAGTTGTAAAGAATAAAGTTTAGGTTTTTACATGGGAAAACATTTAACAATACACAAATTGCCCCCAAATTGATGTCATTCTTTACAGTTGAGGTGGGAGTCTTTTCTTTGACTTTAAGGAAGATGTAATCAGTTTCCCAATGGAGACCTTTGAAAAGTCTTTCTTTAGATCCATGCCAGGTAAGATTTCTCCAGGATTACTAGATTGCACTGGTCCCTGTTTCTCTGAGACCAAGCTCCACAGCATACAATTTCATGCCATTGTTTCAGGAAATTTTGTGCAGCAACTGCTTCCAAAGGCTGCAGTGCTGTTTCAGACTTCACCCATTTTTTACTGTCTCTAATGTAATAAGCTATGGGGGTCTTCCTTTGACATCGTGTAGTCTCATGCAAGTCACGGACCCCATTCCTGTAACAGAAGCACTCTGCTTTCTTTGCCATCTGTCCTTTAAATTCGAACTAACGCTATCTCTTTTCCATTCTATTAAAACAAAGGGAAAACTCTTACCATGAGTAACAACGGGGACAATAAATGATATGTCATAATACACATGACTGGATTTTTTTCCCACTTGTGATCAGGAAATAATATGACAGTTATAACATGAAAAAACAGCACGGGAGCAAAATGAAGAAAAGTCTATAAAGGAAAACTTCAGTATAAGATTTTATTTTATGGTTTTTATTGGAGTACCAAGTATACAAAAATTAAAGTAACTTTCCTTCTGATTTCTCCTTTAAGACAGAACTCCTATATGAGACTTAGCAAAAACTCATACTTTTCATTTTTCCCCATGAGTTCTGCATCTGTGATGACTGCTGTGGGAAAGGATATAATCAACTGCAACACCACTCTTTCCCTTTGCTTATCATGGTTAAATCTTAGATTCACCCTTTGAACCTTAAATGTAGCAAGGTTAAATGTTTCTTTCTGAAGAAAGAATTGTTTGCGCTAGAGAACAGGTGGAGTGTCAATAATACACTTCTTTGGAATAGCACTGCATATTGTATCTGTTCCCAGATGTTTGCATCATTTTGTTTAGGGGCAAATATGAAACATAAGTACGAATTATTACCTAGGGTTTTTGCACAGGGATATGTTTGGAACAAGGACAGTAAATGGACTGAGAGAGATTGTTCACAGATTGCTCATCATGCAGCTATTGAAAGGTAAGAGACAAAGGTGGATGTTTTCAGCATCATAAACTCATCATAAATCAAAATTAAAAGCTCAATCAGTTAAAACTTGTGTAATTTTTATACTTCCTAAAATGAATGTATTGGTTCCTAATTCCTTCCAGGTGTGTATGGTCTTGCTTAACTGTAAACCTCAGGAAGAGTCAAAGTTCTCAATGCTTTTTGAGCCAGATTCTTTATTTCTCAACTAAAATCGAGCAAGACAAAATGCAAGTTCCTATTTCTGGAAAATAAAAACTAGATTTTTTTATGTCAGGAGCTGAGCTGGATCTAAGCAGAAATACAACAAAGAAGTACTAGCTGATTACAAGATGACTTGGGGCTATGAAAGTAACAATACCCTCATGAGGTCTCAAGTCTATATATAATTCTGTTCAAGAAAGATCTTAGAATTGCATAGGAATAGAAAAAGATTGCTAAGATGATAGGAAGGATGAAATGTTTTCTATATGGAGACTAAAAAAAGCTTAAGTTCTTTGCTTTATCAAATGAAGGTTGAAAGGAAATATCACCATTGCACAAAACCAAAATGAAAAAAAAAACAATGGGAAGAGAAGAAAATTTTTGCACTAACAGCCAGGACTAGCACAAAAGGAAAATGGCAACAAATTAACCAAGAACAAATTTCTCCAGAAAGTAGAAAAAGAAAACCAAAATAACCCATTTTTGGAACACACCGAAAATGGAAGTCATGGGCCCCAAAAATGTCATTGTTTTGTGAAAGAAGGTCGTATAGCCCTGCTGTCTCTGAGAGCAAGGTGCTGGACTCAGTGACTCAGGAGGGTCATTCTTCTTTCCAGCCTCACCAAACTGCTAAAAGACATTAGCTTTTGGGGTTTGTTTTGGGTTTATTTGTTTTGGGCTTTTTTTCCCATCCTGTGTCTTTCAAGGTCTGTCTGTCTGAACACAATAGTAACTCTCGATTCTAGTGAATTAGGACAAAACTTAATCATAGAGTTTATATATTTATTTACTTACAACCAGCTTAATCCTGGTGTGTGAGGAGGACAGATGTTAATAAGGTAAAATTTCCAACCTTGTGCATGCATGTGCATATGCACACACATATACAAACACTTTTCTGCATAGTTGCACAATTCAATGTTAAATAATTCTTCAGTTGATTTTCATTACCTATAAGCTATTTAAATATATATCGAGCAGTATGTTCATGGAAGCAGCTGTCCCCAGAGATGTCTAAAATGAGGCAGACACTGTTATTAAATTACAGATAGGTTTCCTAATTTTCTTGTTTCAAAATAAAAAATAATTACCAGTAAAACCAATTGAGGGCTCCAAATAATAACCGCAAATGTACTTGTCAGTCATTTACAAAGACAGAAAATGCATAATTAAATCTATCATACAGAAATGAATCCACTAAAATTTTCTTAGCTACCAAAAATTAATCCGTATTTCACTGCAGAAACCTTTACTCTGAAATACAAAAGCCCCACCACCCCAGATAGAAATTTCTCATCCAAAATAAGCATGCACAAGTCTTTGTGTATTAACACTCTCTAATTTACAGTTCCATTTCGAAAAACAGCAGAAGCAACTGGACCGTGGAATAAATTATCGAGGGAAGTGGTCATGGCAACATCACTTCAGAGAGTGAAGTCTGTGACATTAGCAAGGATGGCTTAATGAACTGCTGTGCCAAATGTAGGTCGAGTTGTATTGTACAGATAGTTGGATTATCTGACCCGGAAACCGGAGGCTTCAGTTTCTACCACCATCAGTCTGCGCTTTTCCTTTTCCCCAGCTTTCCTGTCTCATTCTCAGGCTTTTTCCAGCCGGAGGTGGCTGCCAGTGGTGGGGGATGGCTGTGTCTATGCTGTAGCCCCCACCCCAGGGGCACCCAGGGGTTGGGTTGCCTGACTGCCTCCACTGCCTTCCATGCCCCTGGAGAATCCTTGTTTCTTGTTTTGCCCCAACAAAAAAGCCACGCACGAACCTCATGAGCACACCAGCCTGACAGCCTGCATCTGCCTGTGCAGTAAAGTAGATGAAGCAGGTGGCATAAGACAGCTCTTCCCCTCAAGAAAAAAAAAAAAAAAGACTCCTTAAGGAAATAAACAGAAGAGGAAAATTCTTGACCTATGCTGTCCCAGAGACTTGGTCCAGGCATTTCTCAGGCTACTTCTGGTTGCCACAGGCCAGAGCTGTGCCAAGAAGAATGTTAACAACTAAACAGTATAGATGATGTCAGAAAAATGCCTGTGCCTACACCATAGCCCATTTCATTAGTGTAGATCTACCTACACATGGAATTAGCCTGGCAGGCAGGTGTGCTCTTCTGGTTTTGACACCATCACCTCACCATTTTTATTTCTCTTTCTGTTTTTGTATTGTTGTCCCCAATGTCAAACTGATTGATGGGATTTTTTTACCTTTGTATATTTTGTGGAAGGAAAGGTGGTGTTTGCAGCTGTCAGTGTGCAGAGATAAGCGCCATCTCAGTGCCTGGATGCACCACATGACATGACATGCGTGAATATATTCATCGTGAATCTAATTATTCCCTTGGCCCCCTTTCTAAAAACTCATCTATCAGCATATCTTTCTTTGGACCAGGAAGCTCCTCAAAGGAGAAATCCAAATTTGGGGTCCTGAGCCAGTACTGCCATTTTGTTCCATAGTCTACTCTTACCGCAGAATCTTACCATAGGATTCAAGCAGAGTTTACTTGCTTCATATTTTGTTAAATGGATTAAATTTTTTATAAAAATTACAGCATTACTGAAGCTGAAAAATTGTAATTTTAGTGAAGTATAGTTTTAAAAAGAAAGTCTTTGCATGATATTTGCAATAACTTAATTTGTAGCTGAAGACTATAATTACTGCATCTCTTGTAGATCCTTAACAAAAACATAAAATAACAAAAAACCCCATGTCCTCAAGAACATGGAAGTGAAACTCACAGTTCACTGAAATGAAAAACTGCCTTGACTATTTTCCTTCCAGACTGTTTCCTTGTTTTAGTAACTCCACCCACAAGCTCTAGCTATGAAATGTGAAACATGAAAGGCCAGAGAGACTGAAACTTTCAATAGAAAAGCCATATTCATCACAATAACAGAAAAGATTCGTTCCACATGAAAGTGAAAAATTAAATCTATGCCTCCACATGTCGTGATAGGTACTGGTCCGAATGAGGTACTATGTAAGAAGGACTGACTGGACTCAGACTACATGAATTCATATGAGTGGATGTCTGATGCATTTATTACAAATGTAAACAAATCAAACTTCTACACCCTTTAGTTACCTGAAATGCAGTCATGGCTGTGGAATGCAATTTACCTCCCAAATAGCCACAGAGTAGTATTCTGACAACTAAAGGACAACTGGGAAGAAAATATTTTTACTTTATTTTTCTTTTGTAATCAGTAACATCTTACTTTACTGCCCATTTATGACCCTTTATTAGCTTAATGACTGGAACAGGTTGCCCAGAGAGGCTATGATGTTTCCATCCTTGGAGGTTTTCAAGACCTGTCTGGATAAAGCCCAGAGCAACCCAGTCCTATCGCAGAACTGACCTTGCTTTGAGCAGGAGGTTGGACTAGAGACCTCCTGAGGTCCTTTCCAACCTGAATTGTCTTATAATCTTTTCAGTCATTCAAAATTCTAAAAATTTATATTGCTTTTAAAATATGCTTAGCTAACTGTTCTTCATTTTCCTGTTTGCCTTATTCTGTATTCATCACTTTTTAAACAAACAAAGAATGTTATTGTGTTTTGATTGCAATAAAATTTCAAATATATGTGGTTTTCTTGCAATTAATTCTAGGTTTTTACTTCCACATTGATTTGAAATTTACCTACTACAAAACAATTTTCCTAACTCAGCTACACAACAGCTCATACTTTATGGCCTTGTAATAAATATTATCTATTTTACTTCCTAAAATTTTCCTAAATATAAACTTTAAAAATGCAAGCCATTTTCACACATAACAAAAGCTTACCCATTTATTAAACTGAAAATAGTATCTGACTGTAGTGGCTATCTCCCAAGCCATCTGTGTCAGACGTTTCATTTAGTGAGTAGTAATTTGCTCAAACATAATTCTAAACCTTATCCTCGTTAGTTAATCCACAGGTATAGTACCATAAAAATATCTCTTTTGTGCTTATTAGCCTGTGATAAACTCTATTACTACTGTGGTTTCTCTCTTGACTGGATTAAATATCTCTTCTCACGTCTAATAAGATTGCAGTAATTTGATCCAGAAGTTTGTAGATTTCCTACGAAAGAAATTCATCTTTTGCAGTGATATACAATCCGAACTGGCCCCACAACTCCTCAAACCATCTTTATCCATTGTTCAGCATTTTTTTCCTTGTACAATTCAAGCTCATTTACTTTGTATCTTCCGTATTATTGCACTTGTTAATAGTTTTCATAGTTCTTAGAGAGTTATATTTGTTACCTGACCCAATCCCCTTGAAAGCACAGCTTGTCCTTCTCCCCAGGACAGGTGTCCTTCTGGGGAAGGAATGCAAAACACCAGGTTTTTCCAGAAGAGACAGCTGAGATCAATGGATGATTTCTGTTTATATTGATAGCTAAAGCAGTGACAGTCACATGTGTGTGCTGTATGGAAGATTTAGACAAAATGTGTTTTTATTCCTGTTTGAATAAAGAGGCATTTGGAATTAAATTTGAGAAACACACATGCATGCACACACACACATATCCACCAGATACATGGACCTCAAAAATGAAAAGTCTGGTTTCTCATGTCATTTCTTGTGAACAGAAACTGAATGAAAACCTGAGCTTTTGCTCAAAGGAATGACAACAGTTTCCATTAACAATGCAATATAATGAACAAGCTGAGCTCTTCAGGCCTGATTCTTGTTTCAGTAGTGAAACTGGTGTGAATGGGCCTTTTTCCTGAATTAGAATCCAGGCTCCTTCCCAAAATTGCAGGGTGAGGGACTGCTAGCAGGTGTAGTTAACAAGCACATTTATGAAGGGCATTTCTATCAGAAGTCTTCTACTTTGTGTAGCCCTTATAGCCCAGGAATGCAGACAGTCAACTGAAGAAGGACAGTGACTACCTTAAGCGTTGTATAGCTGTAGAGAAGGGAAGGAAAAATCTGGGCAAGAAATTCTCAGTGAACTCTTAAGTGCAGGCCGTGTGGTCTTTGTTACTTATAATAACAAGACATTCACAGTCCTTTTAGGTCTCTGCCAAAAGCAGCGTATATTTAATGGCATAGCAGGTGGTTTAGCAACTCAGGGAAAGATATGCTCAGTCACTCCTGCTAGGATTTAAATCTATGTTGCCAGAGAATTTTGACACTTTGCATTCAAACATTATTATTTTTACAGTTAACTAATAATAGTTTGATTAACTATTTTTACTACTTAGGCCAAGTAACCATGAGCAATGGAACTACTGAATCTTTATGCAGAATTGGGAAAAAAGGACTTAAAAATAAACTTTTTGATATATCAACAACCTACTGTGAACTTTTATTAGTATAATATATTCCTTTCTTGTCTACACAACACGTCTCCACACAACATCCTTGTTGCTAAATGGGAGAGATATGGGTTTGATGGACAGACTATTCAGTAGATAAGGAATTGACTGGATGGCCACATCGAAAGATCTCAATGTCCAAATGGAGATCAGTAACAAGTGGTGTCCCTCAGGGGTCTGTATTGGGACCGGCACTGTTCAACATCTTTATTAATGACATTGACAGGGGAATTGAGTGCACCCTCAGCAAGTTTGCAGAGGACACCAAGCTGCGTGGTGCAGTTGATTTGCTTGAGGGACGGGATGCCATCCAGAGGGACCTTGACAGGCTTGAGAAGTGGGCCAATGTGAACCTCATGAAGCTCAGCAAGGCCAAGTGCAAGGTCCTGCACCTGGTCAGAGAAATCCCCAATATCAGTACACACTAGAGCATGGACGGATTGAGAGCAGCCCTGTGGAGTAGTACATGGGGATACTGGTGGATGAAAAATTGGACCTGAACTGTCAATGTGCACTTGCAGCCCAGAAACCAATTGTATCCTGGACTGCATCAAAAGAAGCATGGCCAGCAGGTCGAGGGAGGTGATTCTTCCCCTCTACTCCGCTCTCATGAGACCCGACCTGGAGTACTGCGTCCAGCTCTGGACTGCCCAGTACAGGAAAGACATGGATGGAGCTGATCCAGAGGAGGGCCACGAAAATGATCAGAGGGGTGGAACACCTCTCCTGTGAAGGAAGGCTGAGAGAGTTGGAGTTGTTCAGCCTGGAGAAGAGAAGGCTCTGGGGAGACCTTATTGCAGCCTTTCAATATATAAAGGGGGCTTATAAGAAAGAAGGAAAAAGACTTTTTTTACCAGGGCCTGTAGTGACAGGACAAGGAGCAATGGTTTTAAACTAAAAGAGGGTAGTTTTACTTTGGATATAAAGAAGACATCTTTTACAATGAGGGTGGTGAGACACTGAAACAGTTTGCCCAGAGAAGTTGTGGATGCCCAAACCCTGGAAGTGGTCAAGGTCAGGTTGGACAGGGCTTTGAGCAACCTGATCTAGTTGAACATGACTAGATGATCTTTAAGTTCCTTTCCAACCCAAACCATTCTATAGTTGTGTTTATGTCTATCCATTCATTTATCTATCCAAAACAGTTCAAAACATAATGACATAATTGCTTGTCCTATAGTTTGCTGGTGCCTCTAGAGCAAAAAAAGGCAGACAGAAAAAATGTAAGAGCATAGTTCAACTATATTTGCTTCTGGCACATAAATATTTTATTGAAGTAAGGCATTTGTGTAGGTCATCATTTTTCAGTCTAAAGCATTTTCTTTATCTTCGCTCTCATTCACTGGAGAGAATTAAATGGGAAACTCCAACATCCCAGTGCAAGTATAATATAAATTTGTCTCTATTTTAAATGTGTATGAACTAACATCTCCATATTCTTGTCTTTAACAAAGCTGTACTAGTGCAGACTGAATAATGACAGTATTCTTCGCTTTCTCATTTTCTTTTAATATTTTTTCCTTATTATACTGAATTCTATGAATTTGAATTTTTCAAAAGAATAAAAGAGGAATATGATTCTCTGCATGCCTGTATGTCCTGTATTCATTTATACTATCATTGCAAAATGGTTGTAAAGCATTACTGAGACTGGCAAACATAATTTTATACTCACACATTTTACTGTAAATGAAAACAGAAGCAAAAGAGCAGTGTAAATCAAACCTTTATGAGGGGTGGCTGCATGGTGAGAGCCATGTGCTGATAAATACCTGTCAGCAAACAGGTGACTCCAAGCCCACCTCTCTCTTGAAAGCATCTCATGTTCTTTTGGAAATGATTTTAGGAGTTTGAGATGGCTTTGAATCGTGGCCACAGTGCCTAGAAAGATGCCTTCCAGCCTCTCAGGTCTTCAAGGCAACTCAGGGAAAGATACGCCCAGTCACTCCTACTGGGATCTGAATTTGTGGTTTGGGAGAATTTTGCAATCTTGTACTTATACATTATCATTTCATAGTTTGTTTAAATAACTCAGCTAATTAGACCAAAGCCATTCGCACTTTGTCCTTGAAGTAGTCAACATCTTTTGATACCAATATACTGATCCTGTAGGATTATGACGTCCTTTCACAGCAAGGGAACTTGTGCAAAGCAAAGAGCAAACTGACTTCACCTACATTCTTCTCATCATGAGAGGTGGTTCTGCATCCTGTAATAATTGAATAGTATGTCTCTAACCATTGTGCAGCTAACAGCTGCAATATTATTAGTGGGAAATAGCTCTATTAGTGCTTACTGACAGGCTATTTGTTTCTGTTTGTGTGATTTCAGTAGAATATATCTTATTTAAAAAAGCATGCAAATACACTAACAGAACATGTTTCTCTTGCTTCTTCCCATTTATTATTAAAGAACATGCACTTTATAATTAAAAAAAATTTCTAATACTAAAGTAAAGTAATGTTGCTTTAAAGAGTTTTTAAATGGGTTTACATAGAATCTCATGTGTGCATGATGTATTAGAAAAATATAAAAGTTCAAAGTGTTCTAGTGGTACAAATCAGTAACAGATTTGCTTTTTATGCTTATACAATAAAATTGTTTGTTACAGGTGGTGTAAGCAGTAAAGCCCGTACTTAAGGATGCCTACTAGTTTCCATTAAAAGACTCAGTCTGTAATTACTTTTAATCTTGTCAAACTTAATGTACCGCTCAGATTGGAATTTTTCATGCTATGCCTACTAAAGAGAGAATTTGCTGAGGAAATATCAGTTAAAATACTTTAGCCTTTGCCCAGGAAGAGATTAGGGAAAATATTTTGATTCTTTATATTAATAACACTCTTAAAGCAGAGATCTTTTTTCTTTTGAAAGATGTCATGGTTTCTTATTTTATTATGTGTAATAAAATAACCATAATTTATTATTTTTGTTAATGTTCTCCCAGACTTGGCCAACTGATAAACCATTAACAAACTATAATATGCATATGGCAGCTAATGTTCTACTCTGCCTGCTGTGACCCATCCACTCTCAGCTCATTTGTGCTTGGACTGGGAATATAGAATATATCCAGGCTGTTGATACAGTATTTGGTAGCAACAGGGGGAATGCAAGAAGCATCTGATTCCAGAAAGTTTGCAGGAAAGCAGGGCTGCTTGGCTTCACAGGGGCCACTGTTGACCACTGCTGGAAACCTGAGTGTATTCATTTGTTCCAGGGAAGTGGGAGGAGTTGTTGAGAGCTGAAGCTAGTGGGATGTGACAGTCCTGTCAAGTCACTAAGTGGAAAGGGAAGAGACAGTTGCTGGTGAACATGTGTAAGGATAAGGATGGCCAAGTCCCCTGAAGGGATAGCACTTGGTGCCCTTCCCTTTTGTTAAGTGGCTGATGCCACCTCCTCTTCCACCTCCTCCTCCTCCTTCCTCTAGTAGACGTGCTATGCGCATTTCTTCCTGGAAGGTTGTACTAACTAAACGGGCACTTACAAATACAGACTGTGAAGGATGGTGATCCAGGGGGAGGAAGATGAGGTGGTCACAGGTGGCTGGAGTCAAGAGGGTGTATTAAAACCTTCAAGACCTGACTAGGCTGCAATGTGCCCTCCTGAGAATTATCAACACTGTTTGTCCCAGAAGTGCTTTGGAGTGCCATGGATCAGCAGGGTGCTGAGATAAGAGCTGGCACCCTCAGGAGGGAGGGGTGTGCTGAATGCCAAGAGCTTAGTCACCCAGGGGAAGGGGCGAAGAGTTGGATAGCTAGGCAATGGAAGAAGGATTTTGAAGGAGTACAGGAGGTAGGAATGGTGCTGGGATGGTTTGGAGATTGAGGGAGGAAGAGCAGAAGGAAGAGCTAAGAAGAAGGAACATGAGAAAAAGGAGGTTGGAGAGATGCAGGAGGGATGTGGTCAGGAAGGTAAGAGCCTGAAAGGGAGATGGGTTCGGGTATGCCCATGGAGAGGAATAAAAAGAGAGAGCACTCACAGGGGCATGGTGGTCTCCTCCACCACTCCGAAAGGGTTGGAAAAGATGGAGGGAAAAAGGAGTCTGAGAATAGAGATAGCTCCAGAAATGTTTGTCCCCCATGTATAAGCATGCTTATACGTTAACACGCTCACAGAATGTGTGTCAAACAAATTATTGCAGAGGGTTTTTTTATACAATACATAATTATGTGATCATAAGCATGGTCACCCCTTTCCACAGTATCCTGATCTTATTAAGTATGAAGAACAAAAAGAAGTAAGGAACTAATGACCAGAGGAGTAGTAGGGCAAGAATAATAAAGGATTAGTGGTCTGAGTATCTCTGTTGCACCCATTCAGAACCTCAGTGAACAAGAAGGAAAAAAAAAAAAAAAGAGATGCCCTAGAGGTGTGGAGGAGGATGTCCTTGCTTCTGCCACTGAATGCTTTTGTGAGAGGCTGGACAGTTCATTTAAACCAGACTGTTAGCATGTGGTTTTGGATATCTCAAAGAACACACCTTAAGTCCGTTTTGCAGAAAAGAATAGAGAACTCTGCTTTCAGCATATAAAGATGTAAAATGCATACAAATGCTATCAAAGTACTAAGTATTCTGAAAACTCACCTCTGTGTGTTTCAAATTAGCACCCTGAAGAATGGATACTTTGGATAATTTTGGCCTAAAGCTATTTATGATAATTCCCCGTGTGTGAAATGGAGTTACCTTACAGAAGAACTGTGTAGATAAATTCATTAGCATCTTTAAAAAATGCACTGGATGCACTGGCAAGCATTTAGAAAAGCTCATGAGAGAATGAACAATTCTGTGTTCAGAATGGGTTCAGTAAATAATGAATGGATCCATCCACCTAGAATAATGAAGAATAAACAAATAAAATAACATCAAGCTATCCTTTCAAGGAATACTCTTTATTCTTATACTTCAGCAGACAGGGTTCTGGGAAAAAAAAGTATATAACTCTACCAGTCAAAACTGTATCATGAGATATAGGAAGCCCAGTTAATGTAGCCTGAGCCAATTTTGCAATTTCAATGTGGATTTCAGGAGCAGGAGGAAATGTTTTATTATATAATACTAGAGATTTCAATCACTGCTTAATTCTTTGGTGTGAATACAGCACATGTAGTTCCAGAAAGTTTTTCCTTAGTAGATACTTTCATTAAAAGCAAATGTTTTCTTTTGGGCCTCCACTGAGGTGGAGGCAAAGCTCTCATTTAGTTTCAGAGATGGGAAGACTGAAGCTGTTTACTATGCTCTGAAATGTACAGTACTCATCTGAGGTTTTTGCCATTATTACGACTATTTGATAAAAGTCAGACTTTGGAACTGTACTGTTGTGTATACATTTTCTGGTGCTTTTTAAATGAATAATATCATCTGTGTATATCTCTGGCACACTTTCAATTTTTTCTCTTTTAAAACCATTGCATTTAATTACTCCATCTCAAATAATAATTATATCTTGAAATATATTGCTGCTTTGGCATAAGGAAAATAAGATAAAGCTGAACCTGTTTTCTTATAATTTTTCTGCGCATTAGACACACAACTTTCTTCAACACAGATTTGACAGCATTTATATGCTCTTTTAAAGGTCCAATGAATGTAATAAATCTCTTGAGCTCAGCTTCTCCACTTGGCAGTTTCACCATGATCCCTTGTTACAAATACAAGTTTATACTCTAATCTTTAAGGACAGCTTATGTAAAAGAAAACACTCTTGAAACAAAATAGTGACATAGTTAGCTATACCATTAAAACCTTTCTGAACATAATGATGTCAGGCACAAAGGTATTACAGACTGCTGTGCTTCTTTCCATTTTAAATTACAGAAAGGCTCCAAGTATGTTGTCTGAAAGTCATCACACAGAATCTGCAGTGACCACCTACTCCATAAACAGGGCATCATTTCATAATAATGCAAACAGTAGCGCCAAGTTGACAGTTCAGGTGGAAAGAGTGATAATTTTTAACATAAGAAGGTAATTCATTATTTGCTTTCCATGTCCTAATTCATTGTTCGTGTGAGTGAATGAGAGCTCAGAAAATGAAGATATGCTGATGTACCTTGCCTCAAGTGTCTGTTCAGTTTAGCCATGAGAGTTTAGGAAAGTTTAACACAGAGTACTGATTTGTTGTCACCTATTACTTGTTCATAGAAATGGTGTAAACTCAGCTCTGTGTTTTGAATAGTTTCATGAATATGGTTACAGAGAGCACAATATGTACCTGTATACATTTCTTTTATGTACTATGTTGATTTTTTAGGAGCATGTTACCTTCAAAAGTCCCAATGATTGCAGCTCTGTAAGAATTTTATAGTGTGTGAATAGGTGTGGCATGTATCTCAGTTTCACACAACATAGTATGACGTAACATAAAATAATGAATAGTTTCAGAGGAAGTGAGTGTTGTAAGTAGTAATGAAAATATCAATAGAAGATAATTTGTACAAACATCAGTGTTCAACATTGACCTGAGATTATCATTAGCTTACAAATGATGCCACCCTAAATTCAAAATAAGGAACTAAACCAAATCATCAAATTATGTTAGGTTGATATCGTACCGTTTGTAGGTTAAATATAGAAATCTATACAAGGAGTTTTGTAGAAATTCAAAACTGGGAAGATAAAACACCTAACAAGAAACTGGATTTTTGTTATTGGAAAAATGAAGATGAAATTAAAGTTCATTCACCTGGCTGGTTAACTGATGGAAAATGATCAAAAATTTATGTAGCTTGGCCAATTGTTCCCACTTTTTATGAGGAAACCTCTGCAATGACTCTATCAAATAATAGATCTTAAACATTTGGAACTAAATTCATATTATATCATTTTATGGTATGATCCTAAAGAGCTCGAGAAACTAAATTCTATCCCCTTTGTCAAACGAATGTCATTTAATAAACAGAATGATGTTCATTGTGAATGAGAATGAAGCACTCTGTTCCTTGCATCCTCAAAGAGGGAATTCCCTCATTTAGCTGAAAAACCTGAAGTGAAAATTAAAAGGCAAAAAGTTTGTTGAAGTGAAATGCACACTGTTATTAATTGACTATATATGTTAATATAAATAGAGCATATGTTATCTAAGAATTCGTCAGTGGATGAAGTTGTCAGGAAAACAGGTTTAGAACAAAACAAAAAGGAATAACTTCTTTTTTTACACAACATATATTAGATTGTGAAAATCATTGCCAAAGAACATTGTGGAGCAGAAAACTGGAAATATGTTTAAAATGGGTAGACAAATTAATGGAAGTTATGTTCATTTGTGACTGCTTAACTTGAGAGTGTGCAAATACCCCTAGCTCAAGAAGGCACTAATCTGCTGAATCTGGAAGAGGATTTCAGAGAAACTGGTTTTTATACTCTCCCATAAGCATCCACACTTCTGCACTATTTTAGACAATTTGTTATGTAACTGGGATCCTTGCTGCAAGCCAGCATGTTTTATTCTTATGGTCATGATGAGGCTGAGTAAAGTCACTTTTGTCTCTACATACACATATATAAACACAGATAAGGCATCCATAGGCAGTAAGCTTAGCTTAATCTGCTTTTGCACCATGCTGAGGACCTCCAAAGACTCCTTGGTATCTGGGAACCTGTTGAGTGGTTTTAAGAAATAAGATTAATAAATGCACGGTTACGCTTTAAACAGAATTTTTTAATACGCCTTGCTACAAATTGTTAAAGAGACGTAGTTTCTTATTGCTGTCCTATTCTAGGACCTCATTCTTCATTGGGATAATCAGAGTTCTGCCTTCTATTTTTAAATGAACTGGTAGACTTCAGTCAGATACTCTGCAGTCAACAAATACATTCTGCATAGTTCCTCATCTGGAAGGAATCTCTGTTTTCTACTTCGAGAACAGTACTCTCACTGAAGAAATATTCCGAGATATACTGACACGAATGAGATTGCGCACAGTCTTACAGCACTTTTCCCTCTTTTTGGATAATAAAATATCATTTAAGGCCCCAAGAACAATGGGGTGATAAATCACCACCTAAACTGCATATATGAAACAAAGGTAGCTTTTCTAAAACTAAATATATTTACATTATAATAAGATTTGTAATTCATATACACAACATAAAGATTAATGTGGTCACATTCATTACAGCCCTGAACTGGTTAGCGTGATGCTAATTATTCTTCCATTTAGAAATAGTTTTATAAGGGGGCAAGTATGTGGAGGCTTCTTGGGCAATGTAGTGCAGCAACAACACTGCATGAATATTAGAAGACATAGTTTTTAACGGTACTATACCAATTCATACCAGGAGATAGGTCACCTACCTCATGTCGTAAACATTTTATAGCCTTACGTAAGCAACAAACACTTGGAGAAGAAAAATATTAACCTCTGAAGAACAGAGAACTCATATACTATTCTTGTTTTCTTGTTGCGTAGTTGTCTTGCTTATGATAAGCTAAAAATAGGAAAAAAGACCTTAATAAAATACATTAGATTAGAAATTAAATATGCAATTATGCTATCGTAAAATTTCATATCACCAATAACCTTTCAGGCATACAAGATCAGGCATAACAAAACCAAAATTCCCTTGCCTTTGGAACTGAATGTTATAGTTGAAATATTAACAAAAATCCTGAGAAATGCCACCAGAAAAAGCAGTAACTGCCTTAATCACAATGCAAAGTATGGAAACACAGAGTATGTAGAATGTCTGAAAATGGCAGTTATCTAGTCAAGATACCCATAGACAGAGCAATGAGCAGATTTTATGAGTGATCAGCTTTAGCCTAACTTTGCTTTCACTGAAGTCAGTAGCAAAACTCCAGCAAATTCCCTGGGAGCACTGCTAGTACAAAGCAGAGAGTCTTTGAAAATCATGCCCTGGAGATTTGAGAATTCTTCGTAAACAATCCTTTTCATCTCCTTAATATCTTCTCCTTGTTATATGTGCATCTCTAAAATGTGGGATGCAGGCCTGCTTCTGACTCTGAAGCTGCGGTATGTTTCCTATCTGTATCCTCATGCCATGTCAGGTGCAGCTCAGCACTACGCAGGTCTGCTCCATGCTTTGCTTTCCAGAGAAAGGCAACAGCACTATGCAGACCACAAGTGAGCTGCAGCAGTCCCTGGTGACGATCTCACCACAGTGACTGCTACCCTGAGCCCATTGGGCTCACCTGCCAGTTGGTTTAGATGCTGTTTAGGGTGAGCCTCTGGCAAGTCAGACATATGAGTTAGAGGTAGGACATACAGAAGAAAGTAAAAATGCAGAAGCTTCACATACACGTATCCATACGTATACACTCATACACACAGTCTTCTGAGTATCTCAGGAGAAAGTTTGCATTCTTTTAATTTTCATTGCTGGTTCCTATCTGTTTCTATTTTACTTAAAGCGTATAAGTAATTTCTGCCTCTCCAGATGCTATGGTTTCCTCTTGCGAACTGTTACAGATTTAGGCGAGTCTAATGCAGCTGACTTTCCCTGGAATTATTGTTTATGTGGTGAATCAGGAAAAAGCTATTTAAATGTTACAGTCTTTCCAGGTTTTATTATCTTGTCTCTGTAGGAGGACTTTTCTGTCCATCTGGCTCTATCTGATCTAAATGCTTACATGGACCCAGATCCGGCATAGCTCTTAACCACTTATTTTGCTTCAAACAGAAAATTCATTCTACCCTTGCAATTTTAGTGTGATTACTTTTACATACAAAAGGTATGTATGTATGTTTGCTTTTCATACAAAATGAAGCTTATATCTAAATACTCTGCTCACTCAGGACAATAACTGTCCCATTGGTAGAACACAGCCCGCCTGTGATGATAGCTTTATTGTTGTAGACATGCAGCTAATGCTTCAACTTCCTTCTGCTTTGGCTATGTGGTTTTGCTCTCCAAGCAACATCTCATGACTTATGGAGTCAAAAAATGGCTTTAAAATAATCCTGCATTCGATCCCGTCTTTAAGCAAGCATCTTCCTTCAAAGGTCTATCCAGCCCTTCAGTATGGCTATCATGGCAGCACCTCCATTTGAGCCTACAGAGTCCTAACAGAGTTCAGGTTCCCTTATTTCTGTGAAGTACAACCTTGGATAAACAAGGAACCTACCTGCTTTATTTAAAGAACCAACCTTGTTCTTGTGGGGGACTTCAACCTGCCGGACG
>WAAD01005366.1:349-48259 GCA_013389945.1 Fregata magnificens
ATTTAATTATGTGAGATAGTGATGAGCTAGGTTTGAGCTGAGTTCCATGGCTTATATTTGCTTAAGCCAGATACTGGTTTTTTAAATGTCTTTGCAGTAATTAGATCAGATTACAATCAAATTAATTCTATGTGGAGGTATTAAGACCTGTTCAGGAATTGATCTTGATCCGGTTGAAGTATTCTAGGAGGTTAGTATTAATGACATGTACATGTCCAGGAGGAAATTAAGCTGTGATATGTATACACACAACATTATCAGACAGGTACAGTTTTCCCAAATAAACTGTCATGGCCTTCACCTTACTTTCTCATTTGTGAATTTTTGGGGCAGGGGGAGAGTGGGGGTGCTAATTGGTTAAACTTGATGTACCAAAAAAGCTTGACTGGAATCCTGGATCTGAATTGTTGCAGAGTTTGGAAAGGTTCAAATCAGCATCCATATTAGCATCTTCCCTTTTTTTCTCACTCACTCATTATAGAGTTGGAGTTGAAGTGATGCAGGGAGCCTGAACTCCATTAATGCTGACTGCACTATGTGAGAACTACGGTTTTAATTTTATTTGGAACAAGTATGACATTGCCCACTCATGACTGATGGACTACTGGATGGTGTGGTCTGAGATCCAAATGTACTCTACAATAAAGTGAATGTATATTGTGTGGGGCTTTGGAAGTATTAAAGGAAATTAACAGAATCCTTTTGAATAAATAAATATTGGAGGAAAGCAAATTAGCTCTATAGCAAAATGTTAAATGCCTTTGTTTTATTGCATTCCTGTAATTTGCTTTTGATGTGTCACAATTTTTGCATTGACAAGTAGTAAGTATCTGGTATACTTGTTGGGGGCTAGAGAGGTTGAATTGAAAGCTGCAAGAAGATCCACTAAGGCGTTGGTTCATGTGACAGTGCTGAATCCGATGAAAACTGTGGAATGAACCCATCAGGGGAATATATCCACTTAGAATCACCAGCAAGTGGAGTGTGTATAATGTTTCTATTCAAATTGTAGGGTTTATATTTAGAAGTTAACAACCCGCTAAAATTATTAGATCAGTTTGTTTCCTAGCCCTTTTGTCGTCTGATACTTGCAGAGAAGACAGTTGCCTCTATTTATGACTTGTGCATGTTTTCTAGATTCTCTCTAGCAGTTTCAGGGTCCAGTGGCGTGGTACACTTGATTTAGAGGTGTTGTAAGACCCAGCTTAGAGAGATAAGTAGGAAAATTATGTGGTGATGAAACATTAGAGACAAGCGCCAAGGAAATCTAAAAAAAATCAAAATGGAAGAATATGTTGCATACAAAGTTGATATGTTTTCAGAAAATGTTAATCAACTGCCTACACTGAAAATACCTACATTACAACTACGAGACCCTGTTTGCAGTACCTTATTATTTTGCCAGACCTTCACTGTTCCAGCTAACATCTTGCATGCTGGTTGTCTGCCCCAGCCTGAATTCTTCTGGGAAACTTAAATGAAAGTTGTTCAGCTATTTCTCAGAAGGAGATCATAAAAATAAAAAACTTTTTTTTCCTCTTAAATTCTCTAAACAGTTTGGCTAGAAAGCTTTAGTTCTTTTGTACTTTGGAACAAGGACTTGAAATTTGGCAGACTCATTACCTTTTGCATCCTTAGATATGCCTCCTGTACTGCCTGTGAAAATTTGTCCAAGTATTTCCAAGTTAAACTAAGGTTTCTCCAAGCCCTACTGTGCTCAAGTTTGAAATATAAATTTTCTGTAGCTCCCCTTTGCTCCAAGCAATCTTGGTTCTAACCTCAGTCAGCAGCGGCTAAGTGAGACTTTCTCTGTTACTGTTTTTCCTTTCATCCAGAAGGCACTGAACCTCCCAGACCAGAAGCTGAGTAAAGAGGCTGTCCGTAGGTCCTGGCATGGCTGCTCTTTGAGCCTGGCCACAGGAGGAGAGAAGCAGCAGCCTGGAAAACAAGCTTGAAGCTGGGCCTGGCAGCTACAGCAAGGTGGAAGTCAGAGATGGTTGGGGAGGAAAACATGGGGACAAAGATCAGAAAAGGGCGAAGACAGAAAGCCCTGTGACTACAAAAGCCTGTTCCTCCAGTCCCTGTTTACACCTTGGGCTTCCAAAGCATTCGTGTCCTTTTGCCATTACTAAATAGCTGTAATGAGCAGGCACAAAATAGGTAACTTAAGTTCTTCTGATGGTGGGGACGGCAACGTTTTGTTTCTTTCATTAGAAATTACTTTCTTTGCTTGATGGTCAAAGGTCTGATATGGCAATTGAAAAGTTTAACTCTGTTGATGAACTGTAGATTTCGGAGCTGAAGGAGGTGCCATAACGCAGGCTGTGTGAGGCAGTACTGTGGGTGTCAGTACGGTTCCATATGTTCTGTTATCTGGGTTTTTGGGGGAGGGAAGAGGGAATCAATTTAGGAAGTTGCACACAACAAAAAAGTATATTAAAGAATGCTAAGATTGATCATTCAGAAAAAAAAAGTTAGGAAATTTCAGAATTAAAGTTGCCTGTGTAACTAATATATCAAGGCACATCATGACACATGGTCACATAACTGTTTTCCCACCACTTCCCTGCCTGATGCAGTGCACGGTCTCCTAGTCAACTAAGGTCTTTCAGGGAGGGTGTTGTGTGTATAATTCTTACTCTTTTGCAGCATCAGTTGTACTCTGCACAGTGAGAAACGAAGGCAGTGTGAAGATCAAGTAAGAGTCTCCCTCAGCCTGCAGAGTGGTGCTCAGAGAACTTGACTCTGTCCCTGCCTGTACCCAAGTTCTTCCATGCAATATAAGCCACACAAAATAATTTGTATGAAGGTTGTGCTCTCCATTTTGTGTAGGCTTGAGTTTAAACCCAGGACTTACTCTGAAAAAAGTGCTGGGCATTCAGAGTTTTTGCTGAAGGTTATGGACATTCTGCTTTGAATAGAGAAAATGCTACAAAACGCAAAGTTCTCTGGAAAAAAAAATCAGGAATTCATTTCTTTAAGTAGACCACCACAAATTAGAGGACACTTGTAATCTATCAGGTGCAGAAGGGGACTAATAAACTCAGCTCATTTTGCTGGAATGTTGTGAATATGAACTCCTTGAAATCAATACAGTTTTCAGATGTTGCTTTATTAAAGTTTAAAAAAACCTCAAACCCTCCTAAGGAAATTAATACTTAGTCTTCAGGATGAGATGTGAATATTATTTGGGAAATAAGGGATGGGGCCATGTGTAGAGCAGAGAGGTAAAATAAGCCTCTAGAGGAATGTCAGTCAGGTACTGTTCATTCAGTGAATGGAAAGAGAAAGGCCTTCCCAGAAAAATCATATGTGATTGTGTCATTGGAGCCCATTTTTGACGTATATTCACAGGGAAGCTGAATTAGTCACATGGGTTACCTTACTTCTGGCATTTCCTAAGTTTTGAGATGCTGCTCTTGTAATTTCAGTAATTTCTCAATGTAACACAGTGCAGTATAGTATGTGCTATACATGGAAACATAAATTGTGTAATATATACAAGTAATGTAACCGGTATACTTCAGACTCATGCAGTTAGCAGCAGCGCTCAGTCATGCACTGAGCTAATTTCAATACATACGACTTTTAAATACAGTAAAAGTCTTAATTTTCTGAAGTTAAAAGGCGTCTCCCATACCAACTGTCTGATAGACTTGCCACTTAGCAACTCCATTTAAAACTAAGTACTTAATTTGGTTCCACTTTGAAATCAAGGGTGATTTTTTTTGCTCGACTCCACTGGGAAGAATATCAGGCTCTGCAAGTTGAAGTTACACCCCTCCATCAATCCAGTAGTGTTCAGTCCAGGGTATTCCCCTCCTCTGCTGATGTACAATTGAATCTAACCTATGGAATTTTGAAGGTGCCTGTCAAAAAGATCTTTCCTGTAATTTTAATAAAAATCCACTCCTGCTCTTTTAGGGAATATGACATTATCATTTGAAATAAAGAATTGGAAGGAACGTGGTTTTTTACTGGTTTTAGTTTTAAAAGGTATTTCCAAGGAGCATGAAAACATTCTGTGAGAAGATAAAATCAGGAATTTTTAATTCCATTTTTTTCTCTTTTGATCCCTCTAATTGACAGTAACAGCTAAGTTTTTATTGAGAAAATAATGCTGCACATGAGGAGCATAACAAATACAGAAAAAATTACAGAGATAGGTGAGGCAGTACAAAGTTTTATTTGTAGTGAATTAGGATGGCTGTGTTTCTCACAGTTGGTACTGGTTCACCCCATGCTATTTTTTAAGATTTTCCTTTTGGAAAAAAAGCAAGAGTCAGTTCTTTCATTAAAAATAAAGGTAGTGAAAGAATATTATAAGAGTTCCCCCCCCACTTCCATTTTTAATTACTAGCTCTCAGGTAAGAGTTGTAGGAGACATTCAGTTCCTTCTCTGGCCTTGCAGGGTACTCATCTGGCTCTGTCTCTTTCAGGAGGCTACCATACCCATCATCTCTGCCGCAACACTTCTTAAGGTGAGTAGGGGGAAGAGCCACAAGTGCCAGTTTCAGTTTCTGAGAGGGCCTCTGATCTAGTTGCAAACACACAAGCAATGTTGCAAAACATCACTTGCAAAATAAAAAGTGTCAGAGTCCTTCAGTGCCATCCTGGCAGAGTTCTGCCATGTTTGGTGGCTTTCATTTTGCTTCGCTCAAGAGAAATGTTGCAGACAAGACGACTACCCTAATTGTTAAATCTAAGAAATTGAGGACCTTGCTGCTGATTCAATTGCCATGTCGAGTCTGTGCCAGTTTTTATCTATCATGGGTAGATTTAACTTCATACAATTGTAAGAGAAATAGGAAGGGTTTTGCAGAGCTTACTAAGTCTTGGGAACGCAAGCAAACCTCTTGTTTGCTTGCATCCTTGTTCAGCATCTGTGAAGCAGGCTGTGTCAGAGGGAAAGTCCCTGCTGTCAGAGTGTTGTACCAGTTGGGTGTTGTGCCCGTGTGTGGCTACAGTGTAGAAACAGTCTGTCCACTAGATTCATGCGAACAAGACTGAATGTGCTAATGAAGGATTGCTAGGCAGTGAGGAAAGTCTGTATACTCAAGCTCAATTACCTTCTTCAGCAGAGTCTTTAATTTCAAAAATTTATTGTATGCATTTTCTTTTTTTTTTCTTGTTCCCTTCCCACTGTCTCCCTGGGACTCACTTGTGAATAAGCATAGGCAGTTGCTCTCAGACAGCTTGGCTGTTCCATAAGCAACATCCATTGACAAGCTGTGTGCTGAAAAGCAGCTGGATCTCTGTTTAGATTAGGGTAAACAATGTGTCAGGGTGCCTTTAAGCTGAATTTTGAGTGGCATGAAAGTCAGATGGAAAATTGAAGTTGTGATGATACACGTTAAACCCTGAATAAAAATATGGCTGATGCATCACCCTGCAGAGGTGAGCAGCTGGAGCTGTTGTCCCGTTCTGCCTGTCTTTTCCTCCAGGTGGTTGTAAGCAATGACCCTTCAGTCTTGCAGTGTCTCGAATAGGTAATTTTCCAGGCTTAGCTGTCCATACCCCTGCAGCACACGCAGTGATAAAGAAGCATGCCTTAGTTCAAGAACTGATTGCTCACACTTTGAACCGTAGTTAAGGAATGCATTTGGCCAAAAGAGTTGAGCAATATGCATCCCCATGCCTGGGGGTGGGGAGGAAAGAAATTTAACTGCTGACAGTAGTAACCAGAATAAAGGGTGGACTCTGCACCTTGGAGCATTGCTCAGTGTACCAATGTGGTGAGAAAAGCCTGTCTGGAACTTGTTAGGGCAGGAGGACGGGAAGGAAGGAGGAAGCAATTGTCTCTTTCCTCACAGTCTGAGCGCAGGCTGGGGAGCTGTGTGTTGACAGCCTGAGAAGGAAGTTGGAGAATGCTGCAGGTTTCCCTCTGGACCACTCTGAGATCATGAGTGCCCTTCCAAAGGATGAAGTATTCCACAGAAGGCAGTTGTGGCCACTTTCTCTTTAAAATCTAAAAATTTAAATTATAAAATTAAAATTTAAAATTTAAAAAATTGCTTGATGTAAGAGGAGCAGCTCTGGGAGGAGGAATCTCTGGCAGTAAATGCTCAAAGCAGTGGGCTTCGAGGTCATCTCACAACCTCCTTTGGCATTCTTCTGCACTCAGAGACAACGAGGGAAGGAAGAGCCCTAGCTTACACTGATCATAGATGCTTGCTCCTGGGATATATGCGCCTGAACCTCAGAAGCCAAAGGAGCTGGAATTCCCCTCCACATTGGTAAAGCTGCTTCACTGCTAGCCAGTGCAGTGTGCAGGAGGCGGTGGCGGTCCCACCAGCATCTGTCAGGGCTGAGCTTTACCCTGTTCTTCAAGAGGACACACTGAGGCTGCCCACCCACCAAAGAGGACTCTGGGCTGTAGGTCCCCACGTCATAAAAATGTTTGACTGAAACTGTGTGGGAAGGACATAAGCTCCCAAGGGGGGTGTGCTGCCCATGACCCCAGTGCTCATTCCTTCACTGGCTGCTTCTTCATGTCCTTTTGCTTGTCTCTCTGGGAACAGTGTATGCAAACTGTGCGGGGAGCCAAGTCATCTGATGCAGAGGTCCCCTCTGCAAGCCAGGCACCTTAAGCTAGGCTTACAGGATCTGCATTCCTTATAGGCTCTAGCCTTAAACAGTTGTCTACTTGGAGAGTCAGGAAAATTTGTCCAAATCAGATCTAAAGTAGATTAGCTAAACCATGTTAAAGCCTTGTGATCATGTACTCATTCAGAATTCATGTTATTTTCATTTGGCTTAATTTACCCAGCTAATGAATTAAAGCAAATCAAATTAAGTTTACTTTAATTCTGGACAAGAATGCCCAGTGTTCGCATAGGGAGTTATGCAGCTCTAATAACCTAAATTCCCATACTTAGCTGACACATGAAAACTAGCCTGAAAATTCCTGCACAGAAAAGCCCCCAAATAGTCCACTATATATTCTGGGATTTATACAAAATCTGAACACCTTTTGTCACTCTTAACATCTTTTCTAAACTGGCGTTAGAGGCTAACATTGCTCTAGTCCAGGTGAGATTCCCAATAGGAGCTGTAGCTGCATATCTACAGGAATCCCCAAACCAGAAAAGGCGGGGGGAGAAAAAAATGTAGCTATCCCTCAGTACATGTTCTTCAGGCCTTCATGGTCCTCAGCATTGCTGCAAATACACTACCTTGTGTGTGAGGCATGACATGCCTTCTGCCCTTCTGACCATACCATGCCATACTTCTGCTAACAACTCTCTGCTGAACCACATTCGCACAGAGCAGTCACCATCCCCACTGCCTGGAGGAGGAACATGGCTAACAAAGAAAAACAGGCAAAAATGGGCTGGTAGAATTAAACTGGCATGTGGGGTCTGTGATCTGTAGCAATTGGCAAAGTTAGCTATGTGTTTGGGGGTAGGGGTGACTCAACTTTTTCCTTATTATTGGTGCGTCAGGCATGTTCTGTCTGAAGCAACTCTGTTTTTGTATAAATTTACCATACATATATCTTTTCTACATTCACTTTTTACTACAGTTTGGCAGGCTGCATTCTTAGAGCTTGCATTAAACATTCACGAAACCTTTTTTCAAGATTTTACCTGTCAGATACCTTTTTGTCTCTTGTGAATAACTGTCACTGAGATATTGTTTCAGTGCTGAATTTGAACTCTTTCTTGGCTCATTTTTAATTCCTGCTCAAAGGTTTGCAATTTGAAAGTAGTCTGATAATGAGCAGAACCTAATCCCTACCAGTAAGAAGCGAGATAACCTGGTTGGGTTTTTTTCCCCCCTGTCTCAGGGTCCTGATGAACACCAAGCAGCCCAGAGCAGAGGTGTGTCCTGAATTGCAGTGAAGCCAATATACAGACTGCTGCAGTGAATTGCAGAACAAGAATGTTTGGGACTACATTCATGGAGGCACTTGGGCACCTAATTCCCAAATTATGTACTTAAAATACCTTCATCAGCCACCACTCAATCCTGGAAGCATCTAATTCCTTAACCACCTATCCTTTCAGGTTTACATTCTTGGGGCTGTTTCAGGCGCACTTTGCACCTCCCTCAAGGTTGCTCAGGTCTTTGCAGGGTCAAGCAGCTCATTGCTTAACGTGCATCTAAAACTCACCAGCACAAATTAACTGGGCATTTCTCTGCCTGAGTTTCTTAGAGTTGTGATGATTGTGCTAGAGGCCATCTAAAGGAAAAAAAGGTCTAGATTAAAGAGCACTTAAGTGCCTGCAAAATGAACTCTGACATACCTTTTTTTAAGCACCTGGTCCGTGTGTGTAGTGTCCAGAAACTGAAACCCTAAACTGGGTTCAATTCCCTATGATTGACCCTCCAGGCTTTCCTCTGGGAGGAGAGTTCATGGCTGCAGACGAATGAGTCCCAAGATCGACATGCCAAGGGTGAGACCCGAGACCTACCAGCTAAGCCTAGAGCCTCTCTCCAGGAAATTCAAAATACAAGGTGCATTTGAACTCACGCTCAGCTGGAAATGCTGGTGATTTGTTTTGCTTTAAACTGTCTTTGAACTGAAGGTAGAAATAACCTGAAAAAAAGTGAGTAGATGGCAAGACTTCCTTCTTCTCAGGAAGCAACCTGATCAACAGAGAGAACGTGAACAATGACATGTCGGAGTGTGCATGCTGTGCAGACCCAGGAGAGTCCATCCTGCTTCATGGATCCCAGGTGGATTTAAAGAGGGTCTGGGAACTTGCAGGCTGAAGGGAGGCTGGTTTTACACGCTGGCGAGTAGCCACAGAGCATAGAGGGGTTTGAATCACATTTTCAGGCTACCCACCTCATCTGCCCAAGTTGTGTTTTGTTTCTAACCACGGGCATCACAGGGAGTTGCTGAGGGAAGCAATAACCCACTGGTTTTTAGGTCCCTGCTTTGAGTCACTTTTCGGTCCTGGGTAATTCTGTGTGACGGCTGAAGTGAACCTCACGCATCACTGGTGGGGCGCCTATGGCCACTGCATGAGCACACAGAGGACAGGGCGTGCCCGGCCCACTGCGGTGTGATACAGACCTCTGCAGTGTCTGAAGCACCGCATTTCTTTGGAGATTGGTTCTTCACAGGTGCTTGTATTTAGCAAACAGAAAAAAAAAAAAGACTTTTTTTTTCTGCATTTGGCATTTATAATAAATAAAATCTCCTGTTGTATGAACCTTAATAGTATCAGGTTAGCTCTTACTCTTTCAGTCCTGAGAGAGCAAACACTTGTATCAATTTTTTACTCCCTTCCCAATTCACCTTCTTCAAGATAAGTCTTGTGCTAAGACTTTTTAAAATCACCTCTTAGGCTCCAGAGAAAAGACCTATAAAATGAACTCATTAGAATCAAACTTGTTATCAAGTGATTATTAGAACTGCCAAGTACAGTATGATAGCAACAAAACACCCAGTATTTCACACAGCAAATGTGGTGATCTTACATTGTGCTAGCTCAGACAGTACTTCTGAAACCAGTGACCAAAGTTTGAAGTGTTTACAACAGAGAATTTCCTCTAGAAAGACAGTTTCCAGTCTGCCCAAGGGTTAGTTTATATGTTCAAAATGTTCTTACCGAAGCAACAAATTCAGATGGACTATTTGTCTGCTTGGTCACCAATGTTAGAAAGAACAAGTGATGGCCATGCAGCAGAACATAAGGAGCTGTTCTCCACAGAGTTTTCCTTCTGCTGCCACCACTCATTGGGGTGGAAATGAAATTCATAGAATGAACAAATCCATAGGACATTAGATGCTTTACTGGCCAGCAGGTCACAACTATTAGGAAATGAGGCTGGATTAGGGTAAAACACAGACTGCAACAACAGTCTGCTTTCTCACTTTCTTCTAGATGTATAGTTTTTAAGATAGTAGCGGGTTAATTATCAGCACATTTTGAATTGGACTCTATGCCTGTGTCAGTGCTTGCTGGTCTGGGTGTCACTGAGCAACTTGCAAAGCCTGGTTTGTGAAAAAGGTTTGTCATCCTCTCAGCAGCCGGTAACATCTCTGTTTTGAGGTTGGAAGGAAACAAACGATAGAGACACGCTTGCTCAGCTCTTGAGCACATTTATTTAGCAACGTATGTTAGGAAAGTGGTTTCCTTCGCTAAAATGAAAATATTCAATTCATGTTGACAGCAGGATCTGCCTGCTATGGTTTGTTGCATATTTATTATCCACGCTGCCCGTAGACGACAGATGCCTACGTTTCTATTACTGACATCTCCCTGAAAAAAAAAGACAAAAAGGCTTAAATGGGACAATAATGTGCTGAAGCATGTCTTCACTCGGGTGGAAATTTCTTGTCTTAACCAGAATTCTAAACATCAGGCAACATGTCAGTACACCTATACCCGCAGTTCAGTGCTGAATTTTTAGGTCATTTTATTATTCTTTTCTGCTAATTGGTTTGCAACTAGCAGACTTTGAAGTAGTGTATTTTTTCTTTTATCATACAAGCTGGAAAAGTGCCCAAAGCGTATTAGCTCATCAGCCAGCCATTTGTACCTGCTGCTCACTGTCTGTTACTGCTAAATATATGCTAATGATGCTGTCTGAATCTTGGGAGGACTAGGATGGATTTGTAAATTGTGCTCATGCCAGGAAAATGAATGCTTCTTAAAAAGATGACAAAGAAAGCAGCTGCTTTTAGATGAGATGAATCACCACATTACATATTACTCTGGGGTAATAAATTATATTTTCTCTCTTGAATTCATTTTTTGGAAGCATGTGGTTATACGGCATGGGAGAAACCTTTCAAAGCCTTCTGAGATGGAATAAAGAGACAGTATCAAATTTATTATTTTTTAATAGACTTATGCTTAAATAAATACAGTTCTGTTATAAAGTGGACTTTTTAGAGGTCTTTTCACATATTGTGTCCTAATTAGAAAACTGCAGCCTTTAAATATTTTATAAGGGTTTTTTTCTTTCTTTTAGTTATTGATTACAAGGGTCTTTTCAGCAACAGTGAGCAATGTTGCTCATGTCTGAAATGCTTGTGTATAAAATATATCCAAAGCAACAGAATAATATGAGAGCAAATCAAGCCAATTTGAAATTCCAATGTGGTGTAAAATAATGCAGCCTCTGTTAAATATGTTTGGTATGAAAGAACAATTTAGGCTAATTGTAACTACAGCTGGAGTTTGAATTTGTTTTAACATTTTTGAAAGATGATTAAGACATGGAAACAACTGACTGAAAACTTAGGTACTGCATTTGACAAAGATACAGATAGGAGTAGGACTGAGGAGTGGAAGTGGGGATTATTTTGGAAAGCACTGCAGTTCCCCTTTCTTTGGTATTTCTGTGGTGCCAGGGCAGCCAATGCCCTTCTAAAGTACTTTTTCCCACAATATCCTATCTCCCCGAACTAAAACAGGAACAAAAGAGGTGAAGAGAATCAGTCAGAGACACAGAGCAAGTATTTTGGCCATCCCCCCATGAAATCGGCGATGGGCATCCCAGGGCACGGACACTACTCTCCCCCTGCCTGACATTACTCTCCCCCTGCCTGGCGCCGGGCTCAGCAGCTCCCAGTGCCTGGCAGTGCCACCGGCTGGGCTGGGAGGCAGAGCCAGGCTTGGGGGGACTCCTGGGAGGGTCTGCAAATGAACGGTGCTGTCATCCAGGCCCAGAGCTGGTGAATCGCCAGGAGCTGGGCTGGCATCGGGGACGGGGTTGCTGTTTCATGGGAAGACCAGCAAACACAGCTCTAGTTTTCAAACCCTGTTCCCATGAAGTGTCCAAAACACACTGGGCCAGGCAAACTGATCAGATGATTTTGTAAAATCCTTTTCTCCAAAGTCTTAATACTTTCTGAATAAGTCATAGATTTTTCTTTCATATGATAAACCACTGGAATTAGAAACTTTTTTATTTGTCCTTGCTAGGGATGAAACAACATGAAAGGACCTTAAAATATTTATATTTAGCCACAAAAAAATACTTATCCAAAAGCAATGGCCTAAAATATGTGCAAGAGGTGTGACTGAGAAATGCAAAGAACATCTAAAGGAGTAAACTGAGGACACCAGGTTCTGCGGGGGGTAATGCAGCCCCCTGAGCATCCCAGACCATGAGAGCACCACAATGACTTGCGGTCATCTTAGCCCACAGTTATTCTGGCCACAGGAGCTGTGCTTAACCTCTTAGACACAGCACTGACATTCACTGAATGGGTTTTAGTACAACCCAGCAGCTTAAAAAGAAAAACTGAGCTTTCCCAGTCCCTGCACACACGTCACTGCTGGAAGATGACACTCTGTGGAACGTCTGAAGTGCTGGGTGAACATACTGCTATTAGAGCGTGATTATGGAAACACAAGTATCTTCAGAGATGACATTTCGCTGTGTAACCATGTAGCCCTGCAATGTGGTATTGCCTTCTAGCGAGATGCCGTGAGCTCTGCAGTGAATTTGCAAGGCCTCAGGACTTAGGCTTGTCAGGCATGCTCTCTCTGAATGTCTCTTGACCTGCCCGCAGCTCTGTTTTACTTTGTTTAGCCATGACAACGATTTCTCTAATTGACCAGGTGTCTGGCTAATTTATTCTACTTTTGTTTATCCTTGCATGGTACAGCCTTCATTTTATATAGCTGGCAGTAGCAAGTGGTGATGCTATGTCAAATGAGATGTTTAAGACTCTGACACAGCAATGTAGGGCAGAGAAATAGAGGCCTGGTACAACAGGAGAGGATTTGAGAAGCAGAGACACAGGGTGCGTCGTAGAGGCATACAGGGATGGAGTGATAAGAGATGGGGTACAGGCTTGGCACTGGAGACAACTCATCAGGGGTCAGTTTTAGGAATATGGACCCAGAACTGGGCAAAACCGATTTTAGGGGTAACAGAGAGAACAAAGAAATAATACCTAACATACGTAAATGGTACTGTATATAGTAAATACATTTGTAACATGGAGCTGTAGACCAGCAAAGAAAAACAAAGGTGTAAAACTGTGTTGGCAAACATACAAAAATGATTCCAAGTGCATCTCAGGGGAGGAAGAAGAATCCAGCACCATGAACATCACATTCCTCACAGTGAAGGACTCCAGGGGCTGGTGGGCAACGCTGTTGTCCTCTCCAGCACTCCAAAGCTCCTGAAGATCCAGAGGAGCAGTGGAAGGGTGTGCAAATCTCCAAGGAAAGGGATAGAAACTAGTAAATATATACGTTACATTTTTATTATTGCTATTATTGAGACTTTTTCTGTACAGAAATGCATTATTAGTCTCCCTTTTCCTGCAATAATAACATCTAGACTAATAATGATTCTTGAATTAGAATGTTAAGATTTACATTACAGTAACAATAAATTCTTGGCTTTATTTATACATATGCCATGCTTCCTCTTTGCCCACAAAGAAGATTTGGAGAGTAACAGTGTGTTATTTCCTGCACAGAAGGAAAGGAAATGTTTATTGGCATCTTGGGAGTGCCTAAGCCAAGGCAGACAAGCCCTCTGAGCTCATTGCCCCAGTACCGATGCTGGAGCTAGCACCCTTTAAAAGCAATTTGCCAGGTCACTTTCAAAAAAGGTTTTGCTGGGCCACAAAAGAGGTCATTTTCTTTCCTAAATTCATTTGCAAGACACTGTTTCCTGAAGAAACAAGATGTTTCCAGTCATGAGCCACCCTGGAATGCCACAGCTATTGCTCAGTTTGGGGGCTGTGGGGCGAAGCCCTGCCTCTCGCCGAGTCCTGCCAGTCCCACCCCTGCCCCAGGTCTGTGTTGCTGATCTCTCTGGGTCATCCCCACTGCTGGCCATCAACCCTGGCCCATACAAGAATAAAAGTCACAGGGGAGAAGAAGACATTTAACTTCAATCATGTGGGCTGGGGAGTGGGAGGTAAGCAGGCATGATAATAACCACATCAATCCCTGCCTATGGGAATGGGAGGACAGGGATTTAACAGCCGTGGGAGCCACCGGGCCTCGTCCTCAGAAGACAACATGTTTTGTCTCTTCCCTGGTTCTGCCTTGAGAGCTATCATCCACATCAGTATCTCAAGGTAAAAATATGACTTTCTTACCAGTAAAGACATGATGCTGAAGTTGTGTCAGGGTCACCGAAAGGAAATTTTGGCCACGTCTGAAAGACTTGCGCTTCCACTTGGGAAATGATGTGTTTATATATTAAACTGAGTTCTGAAAAATACTACTCTGCAGCCGTAAACATCAGAGGACCAGAGCACTGCTTGAAATGTCAGGGAACAGTGGAAAAATCCTTACAGCTTTGGCAGAAGGAGATGGATGTGGGAAGAGAGGTTTTCATTACAGATACCATCTGATGGTAGTTTTACCAGGAAATAACTGTATATTTATATTTTCGAAGGCAGGTTTCCAGTCTAATAATACTACTACTGCTGTCCTCTGAGAGTTGCTGTGCCTGTGAGAGTGCCACGTGCTGAGTGACTGGCCATAAAGGAAGAACTGTGCTACCATGCAAAGCGAGGGCTTTGCTCAGTCGGATCAGATGGGCTTGCTGTAGGTACATGGATACAAGCATGCACACATGTAGCGGGTGCAGAACAAGCTTGCAGTGAAATGAGCCCTTACTTTTTATTGCCTTTTCTGTTGTCTGAAATATCAGGACCATGACTGCAAGTTATGAATGCCTGTATAGTTACATACACATCCAGACATTCACATCCATTCTCTGTACTTTCAAAATAGCTGCTCATGCAACATAAACTCTTGCGCATAATAATCGTCACCAGCAGATGTGCCCCATTCTGACTAATAACTGCTCCCAATTAAATATCCTATTGCATACCCACTTCACAAGTCAAGTGTTCTTATTGTTTTCCTCCAAATATGCACATAGTTTAAATTTTGGAATGACTTGCAGTTTCCTAGATTCAGAAGTTAATTACACCAACGTATACACTTGCCATATGTTCTACATACAGTGCTTTGAGAAAGTACCAGAATTAACTGTAACAGTTTCAGAATCTGCATTGAGTGTAATGGGTTTTGATGTATTTCCCCAAAAAATCCACTTGCCTGAAATGTGTAATTTGTATCTATATTAACTTTAGAAAGGTTTACTCTCTGAATTGTTCTTCTCTGAGACAAAGGAGAATTCAAGTCTATCCTGCTGAATTAGCAGTAATTAGATTAAGAAATGCAATATTAAATGTAGTATTATCCTTGTCTGGGATTTAAATGAGGAGGGTAAGAACAGAATAAGAGATATTTCCCAGCATTATTCTTAATATAACAAATCTTTTCTGTTATGACTGATATGAATGTATTTTTTATTCCTTACCCAAACAGCCCTCCAAATTTGCCTTTATTTAGGTCCTATTAGTGATTTCCTAATCTAGACGGGTGGGTAAGGTTATCATTGAGTTGAAATTTATATTTTAACTAAGAGATACATAACTGAGATAAAAATGCTATCCTCTGTCCTTCTTGCGAATCTAATTCAAGGCAACTGGCATGAATGGCTTCCATATATTTCCATCAGATTTGAAAGACTCCATCCCAGACCCTAAGTTTTAAAGCCCTAGTGCAGTTATTGTCATGATGGTCTAAGACTACAAGAGAAGCAGTATTCATAAGTTTAGCAACTAACACTTGAAGAAAAGAAACTGAACTATAATTCACAAGGTTTGGGATATGTCTTTCTCAGTCTTTCTCAGCTACCTCTTCAGGACATAATGGGGGGAGTTGCATACCCAAAAGTGCATGCGTTTTTCTTCAGTTGCACTACTTATTCTGATAAAAGATTTGACCTCTTCCTTCCTTGTATTTCAAAGGTGGTTGCACACCTGGTGAATTTTTCAAAGACAATTACTTAAAAGGTATCCATCAGGTAGAATATTCTGTGTTCCTATTAGGTGAAAAAATAAGTATTTGAATCTCAGCTAAAACAGAACAGAATTTGTTCTGAACCAAAGACGGGCCCAGGATTTGACACCACATGGTAACACCAAGTAAACCTTATGTGGAATAGGATGCTGGATTGAGATGTTGATATGCCAATCCATAAAGGCACAACTGATACGTACGGGGGTATGAGGAATGGTATGATGAAAACAGATTACGCCTTACCATTCCACTTAACATTCAGCACTGCTGAGTTAGCCTGACTTTCAATTCGTAAAAGTCTGTACTAGCCAGATATCTCAGTGGATATCAAGGAGATGAGGCTTCAATAGTGACCTACTGCACATATGCATAAGCAGAGTTTCTTTAAAAACAGCAGCTTTCCAGGGCCAAATACACAGCTGAAGCATACTTTCTTGGGTTGGAGGCAGTCCAAAAAAATTGGGTAGCTCCTTCAACAATGCAGAAATCTCAGGCTCCACTCAATGAGCCTGATTTTGCTCTGCCTGTGAGTCATTGTAAGAAGGGAGCAAGTCTGCTCCTGGTAAAGGAATCGAGTTTGGGGTCAGACTCGTATGAGCCGACTCCAGCTCCAGCAGAGTAGCTGTGGATGAAGCACAGCATTGTAACTGATAGAAAAATACAAATGGCAATTTGTAATTTGTAACAGATGATTCCATCTGCTTCACGTTGCACAGACCCCATTCCTCACATCGTTGTTAAAATTATTAATGGGTATCTTACTAGACAAAGTGGAGGCTGGCATTGGGAGCAAGAGAAGGAGGTCCTGCTGGAGGCTGAGCTGACCATGCTGCACTGCCTTGCTCTTCACCTCCTTGCCAAAGCTAGTGTAAGAAAGCTGCCAGATATGTTTAATTGCTTATTTACTAAGTGAAATGGTTTATTGTTGATGCCTTCATCAAGAATGTGCACTTCCAATATTTGTTCCTCTCAAAATAATTGTTTCTTGGAAACATCTGTGGCTGCTATAAGTAGAACAAATGCACCAAGACAACCAGATATAGCAGACTAAGGCAGAGCCTAAGGTATGTGATGTTTTTAGTGTAAAATGTGCTGACAACTAAAATGCGTTCATTTTCATGGCCAAATAAAAAAGAAGAATGTGAGGTCTTCTCTAGTATTGCAACTAATGTACTGCAAACATTTTAGTGGAGCTTGAATCTTGCAGGGACTAGCAAATATTCTGTACAAGCTGACCAGTTTCCTGCAGTAATAGACTGGCTGCTGTCCAAACTGAGCTTCCTCTATGAAAATAGACACAGTTTTAAAGAGATTACTCAGCAAATTCTTCATTTTTAACAATGAAATAAACCGTATAGTCAAGAAACACCTTCCCAAATCCTTGCAGTGTTCACGTTACGGTAGCAGACAAGAGTATATGAGGGAAAATTATATTCACAGACATGGTAATAACAAAGCTGGGTTCCTGAAAAAATGTACAGTTATTTCACGGGACTTCATATTTTGTGTGTTGGATACACACAAGTGCTCTAACTTTTAGCCCCAAATAAAGGGAAAAGCCTGAAGAGTTGTGTTGTTTATGGAACATGGATTTGACTTTATATCCTGGACTGAGAATCTATGCACGATTTGGAAAGGGACTGCAGGAGCGGAGGAGGAAAACGAGGAAAGAAACAGGATAAAAAAAGATTCAGAGGGAGACATTGTTCAAAACCACATTCAAGGACACAGCCATAGTACATGGCTAGATATGACCTGGCTGATGAAGTTCATTGCTCCATAGTGCCTGTTAAGAACTCACATTTTATTCCTGCCAGAAGTTACTTACTTCCCACAAAAATATTTTTCCTTGAAGTTTTTCCTCACTTTATAATCACTGAAATAAGAAGAGATGAAAACAAAGAAGCAGGAGCCTTCCCTTGTTGAGGTGGCTGGCAATATCTCTGAAACCAAAAAAGTTAAATGCTCAGAAACCTTGGAGGAACTGAGAATCTGAGCTTGAATTTTTCAGATGAAAGTTCCCTAACCAAAACCAAAATCTGAATGCTTCTTGATTTTTGCACACATGAAAACCTACTTTGAATCTTTAATAAAGTGTTTGAGGATGACTTCAAGTTAGATGTCCAGAAATATCACAGCGCTCAGCTGTGTTGTGCATCAAACAAGGTGCTAGAGGGAATAATTTTCTGTAAAGGCAGGTAAATTTCTGTATGTCTTACATTAGGCAATTTTTTGTTTTCTCCCTCATTAGCAGAGCCCAATTTCACCTTACAGAGCAACTAACGCCTGTCCAACACAGATGTATCATTGTAGGTAACTCCTGCTCTTAAATTTGAAAGATAAAAACTACAAAAGTGACCTAATATTTACAGCTAATTGCAAACACATTCATTATAGATTTAAAAATCTGATATTTGCTCTATAAAGTCATAGTGCCCGTGCTGAAGTTATTACTGGAAAACTAGATGCTTTGGCATGTATTTGTAAGAGACATTACTAAACCAAAACAGCTCCAGCCAAACTTGGACTCTGCATTAAACGGCATTTTGATGTGCTCAAGTTGGCATAAGAAGAAATTCTTTTGGCTGCTTCCAGTGTTAGCTGGCGGAAATGAAAACTGTATGCTAAATGCAAAAATCTCTGCCCTTGCAGGCAGAGATGCTCTCTTAACTCTTCTTGCCCTGCTCCTTTCCCTATGTAAAGAAACCAGACGTCAGAAGGAGCACAAGATGCTCCCCCATCATGTGACAGTGATCTTGCCACAAAGGGAATGAGCCGATAACTTTATTAAGAGCTGAAATATGTTGTGTCATGGGGTAAGGTGCATTACCATGCAGGTAGAAGGGCAGTGGGGGCTGCTGCGGGGCCCCAGGACATGCAGCAGGGAAGGAGAGCTGCCATGGGCAGAAAAGAAGTAGGTCAGCCTGACCCACCAGTGACAACCTGGTTTCAAATGAGGCAAGTTGGAGTTGAGCAGATTTGCAGGTCAGAATGGAGTTTGCCCAGCTTACGGGAACTGCTGACCAAAATGGTGCCAGACAGGCAATTTTTCCCTGCTGACAGCAGCATTCCTCTCCCTGCGGGGAGCGGCAGCTGGAAAGGGGATGCTGGACGGGGCAGCCAGGGCTCAGAGGCAGCGCAGTCCTACGGAGGCGGCTGGCAGGTGCCTTTGGCATATGCGCTCGCACAACCCGGCTGCCAGGTGTCAAAGTGTTTCTGAGCTGTTTACGGAGTTGGTCCAAGCCATTTGAAGAGAAGCAGGGTGAGGCTGCACCGCCTGCACAAAGAAGAGCTAGTTGCCTGTTTCTTTAGCATAGAACTAATAAATACAAAGAATAAATAATTACTTTCTTTAGGAACAGTTTCTTATCTTTAATAATCGATAAGGAAAATGGACCTGCAGTGTAAGATGGACCAGATTTCTAGCTCCAAAACACTCACGCTCCAGCAAGCCGCAAAAGCCTGATACACAGGATGGATTTGTATCCTTCACTATGTCCCAGAGAAATAAAAGCTGAAGATGTTTTTTGAATTTTCCATCAAAGATAAAATATACTTTTATTATCTCTAAGTGCAACTGAAGTGAAATAAATTAATATGCAGTAGCTACAGGTCCTTTGATTTGGACCCATCAGGGAGGTAGCGCCATAGGAAAGAGTTAATATCTATACTCTATTGGTTTGGTTATAATTTAATCATAGCTCCAAATGACAGGAATTTGAATATATTTCCATACATCTTATTTACATTTTGGAACATGAAGGATGAAATTGAATATCTGGAAAATTATATTGCCTATAACTTGAGACATAGGTAGGATTGGATTTCCAAGTGTAGATGAGAGCAATTTCAGGCTTAAGGTTGAACAAATGAACAGAAAAAAGCAAATACCAAGACAACCAATTGCACATTAAATTCAAACAAGGCCTTTTATGGGAGCACAAGAGTAGGGGGTTACCTCTAATGTGGTCCTGGGCAGGGAGATGAGTAGAAACAAGCTTTAACGTCTGCAAGACAATTTGGCTGACTTAGGAGCCAGAGCAATCCTGCTCGGGCTTGTACTACAGAGGCAATCATCTTGCCCCTTACACGTAAGTACTTGTTTCATGTCAATTAACAAATGCCTCACAACTTGAACTGTGCCTGGTAAATGTGTGTAGAGAATGCAGATTTATACAGTAAGATGCTGCAAAACAAGCGTGTGTGCTTTGGGCCTTAATCTCTCCACTACTTTTTGTGATTTCCTTTTGGCCACATACTTCCTGCAGTATCCACAGTGATAAAGCTCCTCTGCTCAGAGCAGCGCTCCCCCAGCACCAGGGAGGGAGAAGGAAGTAAACAACAGAATTTAGCTTCTGTCTTTTCCTTGCTGTGTCCCCATCAACAAGTCAAGCAACCTCAACCTTTAAGGGTGCAATTTGTTGTCCTTTATCCAGAACACCTCATTTGGCAGAAGCAGAGTGAATAGTTGGAGACTGGGTTACTGAGCTGAGTCAGCTCTCTGATGGGTCCACGCCCTCACTGGCCTGAGAAGGGTGGCACACAGGTAGAAACGCCTCTTAGAAACACCTCTCCTTAGTGAACTACAACTTCTTCGTGGCCTCAAGCAGCCAGCAAGTTTTCATTCTTGCTCTCTGAATTGTTTCTTCAATCTTTGGCTCACTGCTGCCTGACAACGCTCTGCAAGGCACCTGAAATTTCTGCCATAACCAGTCTTCTTCGAGATTACCATTATTTTCCAAATTATAGTTTCTATGTCTATATCTTATCCGCAGAGCCCTGCGCAGTACCTGTAGAAAACTATGACATGCTAAGTGTTAAACTTGGCCAAGAGATAAGTTTACTCCAAGTGACATTAATATAGATCAGGCATAGTCAGGACTTACCTAAGTCCATCCTATCTGAATGCCAAAAACAATATAACCTTGCCTGGATGAGGAATATGCAGAACTCCTTTAAAAGATTAGAAGATCCCAGCGATTCAGAAACACTTGATTCTTTGAAAATAAGAGTGCAGAACAAAAAGTACACTGGAAATGAATACTCTCAGAAATGTATATGGCAAGGACAGAGCTAAATGCTTAGGGACATGGTTCAGTGGTGGACTTGGCAGTGTTAGGTTAACAGTTTGATTCAATGATCTTAAAGGTCCTTTCCAACCTAAATGATTCTATTCTATTCTATTCTATTCTATTCTATTCTATTCTATTCTATTCTATTCTATTCTGTTCCATTCTAAATATATTCACCACAACTATCTCAAAACAGCTTTAATGGGCTGAGGATGTCTGTGGCCAGAGACATGAAAAATGTCAAGAGAGTCTTGACATCAACACTTCTGCCAGAGATGAATGAGGCAAAGAGAAGAAATGAGAAAGCCCAGTATATTGGAGGGAGTTCATTTATTTCCAGGCTTGGAATAAACTGGAGCTTAACATCTTTATGAGTAGCTGGCTGTTGCCAACCAGTACAAAGCTGATATATCAAGAGTGCCCTAGGATCAAATCTCACATACAAATGCTATCTCATTAAAGCAGCTCAGCAGACCCAATGCATATTGGATTGTATCTATAGAGCAAGAATGCAGGTAGAATTTCCTTGGCTCTTCTTAGTGTCCTCAGCACTAATTAAATCCTGCCTGCGGTAGGCAAACAGACCCAGCTGAGCAAAGAGCTATCACAGTCCCTCTGAAACCACTAAAATTTTTCTGGCTGGCCAGACTAGCTAACATAACATCTGGCATGAGAAAGCATCCATCATATAAGCAAAAATCAGGCATGTTGCTGCTCAGAGGCAGACGGGTTCCATCCCCATGCAGACTGTGAAAGTCCTTTTTCAACAATAATTGATCGAGATGAGATCACTTAGCTGACGGTGCATCAAACCAGATGAACGGTGACCTAACAGGAGTCTCCTGCACCACCCCTGCTGCCAGCTCAGCAGGTGCAAATGCAGCAGGACCACTCTAAGGAGGGGGGACACATCTGGAGCCCATGGGTCCAGCTGCAGGGCTGTGGGGCAACACATTGGTAGGCTGCAGGGCTGCTCAGTCCCCCTACATCCAGGCAGGGAGCGGAATGTTGCTGACTCAGGGATCCACAGGCAGCTCTGGGTGGCTTAGCTGGGGTTTGTAATCTAAACCTCACTGCATTTGTTTTGCCCACACAGCAAGGCAGCAATAAATAACCATAGTAAAAATGATGAGCCATGAATCCATCCCATTTCTGTATCCTGTCTCACAAGGTGGGGCAGGAGAAAGGATGTGATGGGAGGACATGGTCACAGGCGTGCAACCATCTTGGCAAGGGCACAGAGAGCAAACACGCTCACCAGTGTGCACCGAGGCTGTCCTAGTGATGGGGAGGGTCAGCTCGTAACAACACCGCTCCCAGAGTATACCAAATTAGTCAAGGATCAAACAAAACCCCAATGTTCCATCTAATTCACACTCATTTAAAGAATGCTTCAGTGTGGTTTTGGCAATGAATGCAATAAGCTGAATTTTGAGGAAGGACACTGTAAAGTGACTCTTTTATTGGTCAGGTTTTTATAATAGCGCCCAGAAGAGATATTAAATACAGAATTAAATACAGATTATTCAAAAGAAGTTTGGCCAGTGATCAATAAAGACTATCAGTTAACATTAAACAAAGGCTGATTTATGTAATTGTTAGCATGGCTTGTGCAATGCTCCAAACAAATGAATAGAAGTCAGAATACAGCTGCCTTTTAAATTCATGCCCTAGATAGAAGACAGACACAGGGGATTTTGTGATTTGATCATGCAGAAGAATAGTCAGCTTTTGGCAATTGGATGATATGTTGTTGATTATGTGCACGATTTGTCGAATGTTTGAGGTGTCCGGGGAGAGAAGAGTTTCCAAGTCATTTAGAATACATATTGAACTGGTATTAGAGAAAATACACAGGAGAAGCAAGACCAGCAGAAAGAGCACAAACAAGAAGACATCCTGATGAGGAATCTGGACTTTCAGTTTCAGAGCAGATTAAAAGTGCTTGTGCCCTATCAAATGAGAGTCTATAGAGAGAGGTTTTAAAAGATGTGGGACACAGACTGGTTTCAATGCGCCACCTCTAGCACACAAAAGGCCTGCAAGCATATTTAGGATGCAACTTCACTCTTACACGATCAGACACAGTACCCCATCGCATAAACCCAGATGTGCAGTGCAGTGGTACCCTTCCCCTTCCCAAGGCAGCCCCGTTCGTCTTGGATAGTCCATCTCTACACACCTGAGCATCTCTGAAGATTTAACTGCTCTTTGGGGCTACCATAAGCTACAGCAGCTGCCAAAAGCACCCAGGAAGGCTGCTGCAACAGAGGCCCCTACAGCATCTATACACTCAGCTATCCTTCCCTGTGTGAGGGGATGGTGTGTGAGGATGGGGAGTGGGAAGGGAGAGGGCTCTTGTTTGAGTTAAAGCACTGCCATCACAGCAGCTCTGTAGCAGCAGTGGGGTGCTGCACGGCTGCCTGAAAGCAAAGTTGGAAACCTGGGCAGACAAAGACGAGAAAATGTTTGAGCACTAAATGAAAAACCCAAGGAGTTGGAGCCTCTCCAAGAAGTTTGCCTTGATTAGTGTAAGGAATTAGGTCATTGCACATCTTCACTTTGCATTTTGTGTTGATTGCAATGGCCAGCGTACACAGCAACAGGCTGACAGGTGAGATCACTAAAACAGGTGCAAAAATAGGTGTGTTTTGAATCATATCTTATCATGCAGTGCAATCTGATGAGAGAGCCAGAGAAATCTTTGTTTCCAATGACTTCAGTTACAAAGGATTTGAGCAGGGATCCTTCACAAGGAATATTTCAGAAAGGGAGAAAGTAAGGTGGGGCTCTATGACGTTTCTTTGCCTATCAAAATGTAGTCAAGATTGTGTCACAAGGCTGGGACCATACAACGGACGAATCTGAAGGATTTCACGCAGAAGGAAGGTTAGTCAAACTTGTGTTGTCCTTTGTAATCCCAGATGGAAACTCTCATAATTTTGGAAGAATAGAGCTTGAAACAGTGTCTCTGCCAGAGCTGCTGCTTATAAAGAATTGTGCTCCTTCCCTGCCACATGTGTAATACTGACAAGACACTTTTTCTTTGATCTGGCATTGTCTTCCCATTCTGACTTTCCTCCTTTCCACATTTAAGTGGAATTTCCCTCCCAATAGGAAATCAGTAGAAAATCTCTCAGCAGCTGGAAAAAAATAATAAAAGAAGAGGATTAGAAAATTTGAATGTATGGAAGAATAAACTCTCCTTGAATCTGACTGCTAACAAAAACTTAGCTTGCAACTGCCTTCACATCCTGTTCTTGCAACATAAGTAGGGCACGGACAATACAACGATGGCCATATGAAGAATGGAAATTCTAGCTCAGAAAAGTGTTTCACATTTTGAAGTTTGATGTTATTTTAAGCTGGATAAAAGCCCCAAAATTCAGATTTCTTCCTAGTAAAATTCCAAAGCATTTTCCAGGCTGTTTGGTTTCAATATAATACACTTTTTAAAAAGCTGTTCCAAAAGACAATGAAAATGTTACATTTTTTCCATTTTTAAACAGTTCCTGTGTACTCTGTTCCCTTTATAAACCATTTTGTTGCAATTGCACATTTCAGAGCAATGTTATTCCATGAAGTCCCTTCAAGTGAGCTATAAGCAGATCTTCTACCTCTCTTCTCGTTGCTCTAGATTACCCCAAACTGTAGCTCTCTGCAATTAGAGATGGGGGAAAAAAGAGATTAATTCTTACAGTGATTTTAATACGCATTTAAGGAGTGTCTTTTCTTAGTAAATCTCAAGATGGTATTTTGAATATTCAGGGTGGCAGAAACATAAACACATAATTTGTGTTTCTGCCACACAAAGAAGTTACTGCCTTGGCAGCCCCAGAGGCAGGAAAATGAGAATCAGAGCTGCCACTGAATGCTCCCGATTGGGCTGCAGAACATCCATTTCCAGCCAGAAACAAAGGAGCAAATTCCCGCCACGGCCGCAAGAGCCCGGCATGGTGCAGAGGCTTTCGGACCCTCTCCACGCCACAGCAGACAGCAGCTCCATAGATACTGAGGTGTGGTGCTGAGCAATGTGCAGCTGGTTGGAATTATTTATGGACAATTTAGCAAATTAGGCTAACGATTCACATGAATTCGCTCACAGTGGTTGGTGCAGCAGGAGGGCCAGGACGGGGCTTTCCCTACTGGAGTGGGGAGCCCAGGCCAGCAGCCAGCTAAGCAGGATGGTGCCTTGCGAGGGTCTCCACTGACCTCAGAGGGCTTGCAGGGGCAAGCAGAGAAAGCTGAACACCCAGGTTTGGCAGGACTAGCGCCCGTGATGATAACACTCTTTACTAACACGGTGTGGACAGCTTTCTATTTGCCAGTGGGTTTGGATTCGCAGGTGTTTCGTCATGTGCACCTTTAAGATTTGGCTTGTGTTGATGGAGAAAGAGGAAATAGATTCATCCCTTAAAGTATTTCAAAATAATAAAACATATGTCCATAAAACCTAAACAGGAATATCCCATTTTTATTTAAAATGTGCCTTGCCTTTAGACAGGGAATGCTCTAAATGACTAAAGGGTGCGGGGTCCAGTGCCACGTCCCAGCGCCTGGGCAGGAGCAGGGATACCTGCCCGCTCCCGGCAGCGCAGGTGGCTGAGGTGAGAGCGGCTGACTGCTGGATCCAAACCTTTTGTTCCCAACACATTTCCCCACGTTACAATGGTAAGCATGTAATCTACTTAGAGATTTCTGTGATCTCTTATAGGATTTAAAATGGGCTGAGCTGTAGGAAGACTATGACCAACGAAGTGTTTACTTTAGCCCATCTGATGGATTGCACATCCCTGTCAGGTAATCCAGTTTGAGTAAAATCCAGCTGGCTCAAATCTCTGCTCCTCTAATGAATTCAGTTAATATGTAAAATGAGTAAGGTGAGATGGAGTAATGCTAGAAAAAAAAAAGAAAAAGAGGTTCAACATCAGTGGTAACAGAATTATCTTAATAACAGTGGCCCAGTAACAGGTTTTATAATGTTTGTAGAACTAATTAAATAAAGCATTTGTTTTCATCACTCGCTTCTACAAAATTGCCTAAGTGGTTAATAAACAATTTTCCCAAGTACTTGGGCTTTGGCAGGAAAGGACACCGCCTTGTCACTGGTCACAGCCTCCTCCTCACAGCTTGGAAAATGGATTAAAATTAAGCAGTTTGCAGCATTAATTCCCCAGAGAGCAGTTGGGCTGTGCTGGCTGGCAGTACTGAGGGTGCATGGAAGGAAGCCCAGGTGCCAGTCCCGGCTTTGCTCTGCTTGGTCACGTTTGCCCACCCATCCGAGCAAGTTGCATGGGAGCATTACACCGTGTCCCATACCATCATGCTGCTGTTTGATGCTGAATTATTTGGTACTTCCCACATTAGTCTCCAAATCAAACGTAAGAATCAATTTGTATCATTATTTGTCCTGAAGAAAGAGCTATGCTGGGAATAAACTAATTTTCAAAAACATAAGGTCAGGACCATCAGTTTGCAAGCCCACCCCTTTTCAAACCTAGGTTCACTGCCTCAGACAAACAATTCCACAATATGGCATGCGGAGCTGGCAGCTCCCTGAAACTACTGCACTGAAATCACTGAGGATAACAATGTACCTGAACTTCCATCCCCCCTCCAGGGCTTAGGTGTTTGCTTCAGGATTCATTTTTAATGCCGCCATCCCTAAAGAAACGAGAACTCTTCTGAGGTAAGGCATCTAATGTAGAACTAATTTTTTAGGTGGGAAGACCTGCTCCTAAGCAGTGTATGGGGTGAAAACCAGTCCTTGTCTAGGAAAGTTTGCCGTTCCAACAAAGAATCCAGTAGGAGATAAGAAAAAGCGTTTCAGTATTCTTATTCTTGAGGGTATTAAATATTTTCCCCTTTGAAAAGAAGCAATTTACAAAAAGCAGATTAAATGTATACCAATATGTATACCAATATGTATACACATGTTATACTGAATGAGAAGCAATGACAGCATGGTCAGCTGTTACACTTAGTTGTCAACTGATGCTTATCTACAACCACGTTGCCACAGTCCTTACTCAGTTGGTTCTCCTACTGACTTTCAAAAAGGAAATCCTACAGCTCCTCCCCTCCTGGTACTGCAAGCACTGTGGTCAGAAGTGAAGGATAAGCATGTGAGTCAGGTCCCTGATGCCGTTTTACAGGTATCCAGACAGACATGCTGACAGTTCACGGACCCTTCAGCAGGAGACCTGACTGAATCAGGCTGGCCAGAAGCAGAGGCAGCTGGCCACCTGGGACTGCCACACGTTTACACACAGTTTGTGGGATCTACGGGAAAGTGGAGGCTTCCAGGAAAAAGGAGCTTTATCATCAAGCAGAATTTACAAGATCTGGCCAATGTGTAAGTGGGAAAGGGTATAGTCTGCTAGTAATTGTTTTTTGAGAGGTGTAATTTCAAAATTTCCATCTTAATTACACCCATTAGTTGGCAGATCATGATTTTTTTTGTTCGTTCAGCCAGCAGAAATGATGGAAACATCCAAGATTAGTCTGACCGCCAAGAAAGATTGTCTGTTTAGGTTATGGATCACAAAATGACAGCAGAACTACATGATGAGGGGTTAACACATGATTTGATTAGCATGAATCTGATATATGCTTTCAGGGTAATAATCACCAAGATGATAACATTTGCTGAAGGTTAGGTAACCCAAGCTACATGGTTTCTTTCTTATAGACTCCATGCTCATTGTCATTTCCACAAAAATCCACAAACAAATGAAACCTTATTCTATTTCAGAAAAATATTTGACTTGAAATAAGAAGAGCTGGGCCCAAGTTATGCGTTGCAAAGCACCTTTTGCAACCCATCCGATCCCAAATCTTCTCACATTTACAAAAGACATTGTACAAAAATCTATTCAATAAAACATGAGGTTTACCACAGAAGAACATGTTAAAAACAGAATGCTTCTGTAGTCTGATCATTTTAATTAAGCAAGAATTGCTAACAATTTCCTTTCTATTAATCTGTGCAAAACCAATATCTTCTTTTTTAAGCATTTTGTAAGTTACTAGAAATTTTCTGTTCTGCTTTAAATGGTAGAAAGCACCTTTCAACACCAAAGCAGTACCCAAGTCAAACTCTCACCCTAAATCAAGTAATAGTAAAAGGAGGAGACACCTATGGGAGTTTGGGTACACATCCATTGCTGGCAAAGCAGGGACTTGTGCCCAGGGTCTAGCAACACAGATCGGAGGTCTGATCCAATTAATACCTCTAATAGTCCTTGAACAACTTCTTTTGCTCTTGTAAATGAAGATCCATTGCTTTCTGCAGCACCGATTCACTGAGGATTGAGATTACTGCATCCTGCTTGTTAGACTACCTACCCCTGCTGTTACTGGTTTGGCTCCTCTCTGAATCCACCTTCCCTCCATCACAGTTCCTGTCACAGTCCTGCTGCTCTGTGCAGAACTATACAGCTGCAACAGCATTGCCAGCTCAACAGCCCAGCTTTAGCCTGCCAAACCCACCTGGCAGTGGAGGGAAAATAGCGGTGATTAAAATCAAGTCATCACTCTCCTCATCCTGCCTCACTTTCCTCCGTATATTGCCTCTGCACCAAAGCTGACAAAATATTGACAGACATTAGACAGCTGGCATGCAGAGTCCTGCCAGTTTATCATGCAGTCTTATATATGATTCTATATGTCTACATGACAAAAATGAAGGTACAACCATGATATATGCTAAAACTCTGCTATCTCCATCTAACCACAGTAAAGTCTCAGTGACATGTGCTTTAGCTCCGGATGGCAACGTGTGCACCTGGGGCTGAAGGGTTATTTTTACTTTGGGCACTAGTGTACATCAAAATGTGTCACCATGTCTCCACTGCCTTGGTTACCCACAAGAACAGGCTCAAACTTGAACAGACCATAATCACATCTATTGCCTACTGTGCATTGTAACTCTTGCAACTGCTGGAGCTATTCACTTCGTATAATTTGAGAGAAGGAAAAAGATCTTCAGCCCTTTATTATGGGTCTGTTCAGTGCCATGTATGAGGCTGGAGCATCTCGGCACTGCTGCAGTATGAGCAAAGAGGGATTAATTAAGAGACTTGGAACATGGTCATGAACAAAACAGCAGCATGGGTTTGGAAACACTGTCAATAAGCAAAACACAAACAACAAAACAAAACCTTTTCCTGCTGTGAGGCATCTATTGTGTTTTATTTACATCTCTCAAAAATACCAGGGTCTTGGATTTGCTATACAGGATGCTTCCCCTTGACAGCCAAGCTGAGAAGGCTGTGCTTTCAATGTAATGGTCGTGGAAGTGAGGGTAGTAGAGGTCTTCAGTTGTCCACTCACTCTCCTTTATGGTTTGTGTTTTAAGGAGACATGGATGGAGACCAAAATACAACTGAGGGGATTGTCCCAAGCTCTACTAGTCTACAGAGACTAGGTAAGAAAGGCGTAACAGCACAGCCACCACGCATACCATGAGAGTCTACATATCATCACGTTTTCTGCTTTCTGAATTCCCATGTTGTACTGTAAGTTCCACACTAAGAATTATAGCAAGGGGATACAGGATGTCCTAATGGTAGAAAAAAAATATAGAAGATGTATGGAATGCAACCCAAAATACAGATCATATTTTTACTACAATACAGATAAAACAGGTTTGAAATTCAAATTTTACAGCCATCAAGCCTAGTTTTTTATACTAGGAGCACAGAAATACGTACCCGTGAAGACTCTGATCTGGAAACAGTCCTCGTAACAATTCCTTTTAAATGGACATAGGGTTGCTAGTAATAGTATGAAATGCCAAAAAGAATGATGAGCAGGGACCCAAGAAGCCTGAAATGAATAAATCTCTGCTACATAGTAACTAAATCCATGAGGTATCTTTGCCAAGATACAGTCTATTGTAAAATTTTACTTCTTTGTCCAGTAATAAGTTTTTAATGCCTTAAAAGTGAGAATCGCGCTACTTACCCACAAGGTTATTTATTATACAGCATAATAATTCTTAGTGTTATGGTAAATGTTTATGTGCATCTGGTAAGACTTTCATTTATTGCAATACTTTATAAACCTTTCAAGGTACAACGTAACTCAACTACTTCAATATAAATATGAGGAAAAGTTCTTTATAGAGCGTCACAGATTTGAAAGACTTCAGAAGAAAACTTGGAGTTTGAAGAGGTTAACATAAAGAAGAGAAAAAGATTAGGAGTAGTGTGTATCATTAACTATAAGAATTCTATCACTTAACAAAATAACATTACAAAAAGATTAAAAGATTGATCTGAAATCAAATAAAACTAACACCAAAGTGATATCACTAGTTCGTTATTACGAAAATGACTGTCATCCTCAGTAGATTCACATTCAGCCAGGCAATACCAGCACACTGGGTCACTTACCTTTAGTAACAGTCTCACTACTTTCTTCACCAGTTAATTATACAGAGAAGTCCTCAGCTTCACCAAAAAACACCCTCCCATCTTCTGTAACGTTTCTGCAGAAGAAGCTGAGTCTTTCAGATCTAAAGACAGATATTTTGTTTGTAAAAACATTGTTTATTTTCTGTCCTAGTTCTGGGTAAGTTTTGACCTACCACATCAAACATATGATCATTTTATTATAGAAAGAAGCATTAACTCCTTGTTTACCTCCTCAACCATATTTACTAAACCGTCATGAATAATAGACTATTTAGTAAAAAATTTGTGTTCACGTGTGTGACTAACTTGGCTGAAAGCATCCATATAGTACTCTTACTAAAAATACTAAAAGGTTTAGCTAATTGTAGAGTTGGCTTGAGATCGAGAACTCAAAAATTAGTCATAGATTTATGAAAATACTCCACCACGCTTGGGGAAAACACAGAAAAAGCACATGATCATCATTAAAAAGATTTTCTACCCCTGCCCTTTTCCTACACAAGACTACATTGTTTTAAGTGTCAGGACTAGTCTTCATAGTTCTTACTATGAAGGAACTATATATTTTATATATGTTATATTTTTTCCTGAATATCATTCATTATTTTCCTTGTGACCACCTCTCTGGGTCTGACAGCTCCTGTTCTTGTTTTGTCCATCATTCCTGTGCACATTATATCCACAGCAGTTTATGACCTTCCGTTATGACCTTACAGGCAGCCTCAAGTCAGCTTCAGTCCCCAAGCTATTAACTTTTTAAAATATGTGCTCACATGTTAAATCCTTCAAAACTTTCTGGATATTTGACTGGAGAAAATTTGGAGAAGAGTAGTAGCAGTACAGCTAGCTGCTTCTTCCAACTACAAGGGCTGCCCCTTACAAAAGTTGCCCCTTTCACTTGTGAACATGACATTTTGCTGCTGGCCACAGAATCAGAGCCCGAGCTGGGGCAAGGAAGCCCTGCAGAGCTGTTTGCACTGCCTAGCACATCAGGGGAGATGTGGCTTCTCTTCATTTCCCCTTAAAGGACCTCGTGTTTACAACAACGACTTCCTCAACACTGTGAGGTTGAAAATCATGGCTGTGGCAAGCCATCCTGTCACAAGGAGAGAGAGGGAGAAAAAAATCTGCAGAACTTATAGCTAAAACTGGTTTTAAAAAATAAAATACATACAGTATTTGTATGTACATAATTTTCATAAGCACAACAAAACTGGATGTTTCTCCGCTTAAGCATCTAACAGGCTTATGCATGATAACTGTACCTCCATATGTGTCAAATAGGTTAAAAAAATTATAGACTTACTTTCTTGAGAATGCTTTCTGTAAGAAATAACAATAAGGACCTCTTTTTACATCCTTCTCTATTCACAGCATCACAGAGCAGCTGAGACTAGGAGGCACCTCTGGCAATCGTCTAACCCAACCCCTTGCTCAAAGCAGGGTCACATACAGCAGGCTGCTCAGGGCCACATCTGGTCAGGCTTTGAGTATCTCCAAAGATGAAGACTCCACAACATCTCTGGGCAACTTGTTACAGTGTTTGACCACCTTCAGATTAAAAGAGCTATTCTCCTATGTTTAAATGGAATTTCCTGTATTTCAGTTCGTGCCTATTGTCTCTTGTCCTTTCACTGGGCACCACTGAGAACAGCCTGGCTCTGTCTTCTTTATTCCCCCGTCAGGTTTTTATACCCATTGATAAAATCCCTCTTGAGTCTTTTCTTCTCCAGACCGAACAGCCCCAGCTCTGTCAGCCTTGCCTTGTACATCATATGCTGTAATTCCTTAATCATCTTCATGGCCCTTTGGTGGACTCACTCCTGTAGGTGCACACCTTTCTTGTGCTCAGGTGCCATGGGCTGGACACAGCACTCCAGATGTGACTTCTTACCACACTCTGGCCTACAACAACTTTTCATATACAATTCCAGGTCTCATGAAGAGGCCAGTCTGAATGGAAAGATACAGATTTTATGTTATTAAACTGATTTTAAGTGTCAGAGCTGCAGAAACAAACCACATAAGCCCTAGGGCATCATTAGAAGATGAGTCAAAGGCTATGCCTATCTGCCAAATACAAGAGGGCCAGGAGTGAGTCTGAGCACTGGCAGCCTGATTGTCTATGCTGATTAACTGCTGGCTCACACACTGGCTCTGCTGAGGGCTCCTCCAGCCAGCTCCCTCCAAAGCAGTACTTGGACACGAGCAGGGAGATGGCTGACTGCAAGGACCGCTCCCAAAAGGCAAGTCAAAAAAAATGGTACTTGAGAGACACCAAACAATTGTGTTAGCTCTTCAGCAGGGGACTCTCAGGTTCAAGTACCATTGGCAGCACAATTCATAGTGCTTTTGGGATATTTGTTCACATCCAGTCTTTGCCAGTTTCAACTTGGAAGCAGAGGGGGAAACTCAAAAACGGCCAAAATGATGCTACAAAATCTGATATGGGCTGTCAAACACACCTGAGAGGGAAGGAGTAAAGAAGCTTGTTCTATTGAGTTTAGCCTAGACATGGTTAGCATGACTCACACCTAATTTCTTACCACCTACTCAAGGAGATTAAATTTTAATTAATTACTGATTACTAATTACTGTTTTATAACTGATCATGTTTGTTCTCAAAGGAAATTAGAAGTGGCGAGACTCATCATTATTCATTTTTATATGCCTGTGCATTTAGACAGATGTCCAGCATAAAATGATCTAGACACAAACCACTAGGTATTTTTAGAACAATGTGTCTTAAGAATGTAAAAGACAGGCATGGCATATAGCTTTTAAAAGATTCTTCACCCAGTTCTTGATTTTTCAAGATGTTGTTTAATACTGACAGGCTGGAATCAAAATAATGCTGCTGTAACTCCAGCGACAAGAGACAACATTTACAAATTCCATTTTCTAAATATGTTTTCAGATAGTAGTTCAGTTCTGGTTATCACATCCCATGCCCCATAGAAAACCATCACTTTCTACCACTTAAAAAGGCTGGAAGAAATGTTAACAGTGTCAAGACTCTGCAAAAGCAGCAGGTGTGAACTAAATTAAACAGGAAGCATTGTGGTGAACATGAATTTTGGTGGGGAAGGAAAGAGAGAAAGGGAGAGAAAATCTTTTCCTGATCCTTGCAGGGAAGGAGGTGATATTTTCGTAACTAGAAAACACACGTTCACAGAACTGTCATTTCTTTTAAGCCGACTGCTGTATGAGTCAGCAATTGAAGGCTCAAGTTTCAAACGGTACCAGTGTCAGCAAGCTCCTCATCCAAAGGAGCAGTGATTTTGAATCCTCAAAGTGTCAGAATACAGATACGACACAGATACCTTTTGGTGGCATTTCAAAGAAAGTTTGGGATCTCACTGTGGTGTAAATGCATCTTCCATGTAGTGAAAACAGGAGGAGCAGTGCTGCAGATTCACAACATGATGGTTCTCAAGGTAACAAGTATGTTCGAAGTAGAGTTCTTCATTAATAAACATCATTTCTACGTCTGTAGAAGCAACTGTTTACCACCACAGCAGCCAGTTGATTGATTGAATCAATCTTTCCATATTGTACCTCCTCCCTTTCACAGGAGACGGCAGGACACCATTCAGGCTTGCAGTACTTCTCTTTCCGTTTTCCTTGTTTGCATTCCTGAACATAACTGTAACTCCTGCTTTAAATATGTTCAATCCAAAAGCAATCACTAAGGACATGTCATTATCATGCTGTGGACTGGCAGTCAAAACAATTCACACATCAAATAGCCCTCTCAAAACCATGCACTTCAATCATGTCCAATCAAAGAGCCATGAAGAGGAGGAGGCTTGGGCATCCTTTCAGTGAATAGAAAGGTCACTCTTTGAGACTGTGCCTGTTGCATCACTCGGGCATCAAGGACTAAAAAAGTGCATGGATCAGGGTATCAGAAGTTCAGTTTGCATTCAGGAGGCAAATGCCCTGAATTGTCTGCATTCATAGCAACAGTATTTTAGAAATGGCCTAAAACCCAAGAAAACAATCAGGCCAGGATATGAAGATGGGCACTGCATGGTGTTACAAATGAACAGTCACCTAGCTCTGGGAGCTGAGCAAACATTCAGTTTTTCCATGAGACTTTGCACTAAATGTACCCAGCCAGTAAAAAGGCTCTGACGATTTTATTTGAAACAGGACACAGACACCCCTGACCAGCATTTTTGCAAAACTTAAGAAGTGGAGCCTCTGAAGAGCGGCAAATGCCAAGGAAATGCAGAATTTGAGGCAAATTTCTATGAACCAGCAATGAAGAACGAGGTTTAGGAAACAGCAATAGGAAATGAAAAATAAAGTTAAGGAGTACAATGAAGACAAAGTTTGCAAGAATGAGAGCTGAAATCCTGCCTTTTCTGCAGGCCAGAGGACTTAGGTCATTGGCTTCAGATGAGCCAAGGAGTTCACTGAAGGAACACTGGAGCTGTTAGGAGTCCAGGCAAGATTACTTGGTGGAAGAAAAGATGTGAGGTAAAACTGAAAGACTCGATGTGTTAAAAGCTCCAAGGAGAGCAAAAGTATTTTGAGCCAGAGCAAAGTTCAGCTGTGCTGAGGTTTTCAGGACTAAGAATACAAAAAATTATTACTGGCTTCATCTCTATAATCTGCTGTCCTGCTGACACATTAGAAGGAGCTGAGGAAGATCATCCCAGGAGCCTTTTGTTTTCCTGGGAGCAACATGCAACCAGTGTACGCTAACATATTTCTACCTAGAATAAATACTTGGGAAAGTCTGTGATTTGGTAGTATTTCTGAAGAGCAGGTCAGCGATTGTGTCAGTGAGAAACATCTTGGGAAACACCATAACTCTGGGAAATGGAGGAGTTGTGCCTGAGTGGTGGCTGGCTACGCACTGCTTTGGCACGTTTGGACAAGCAGTTATACAGCGGTGAACCAGGAGATTAGACTAAGGGGAAGACTGATATATGCCATCACAAGTATCACCACTGACACTGCTGCAGGACCTGAGCATTGCAAACAGGAGTGGCTAATACAATTGATTCCTGGATGATGAAGAGCACTGGCACATTTTTGAATAGTCATCAATCTGCAGAGGAAGGAGAGAAATTTCAGAAGAATTTTATACCAACTTATAAATGTGTTTCATAGATTTATGAACAACAAAAAATGAAACAAAATCACTGCAAAGCCTGGGTGACTAGGCAGCCCTGAAAAGTTTCTCATGTGAGCGTTTTAGACCTTTTCTTTCAGCATGAAACATGATTTCTGCTGAATCTTTGCCCATTTCTTTGCTAAGCCAATTTCCCCAGAAAATAGTAGGGGATTTAGCTCTAGTCTGCAAAACAGTCACCATGGATTTTGAAAATATTTTGAAAATATTTTGAAAATATTTTTTTCCTTTTCTTTTTCCTCCCTATTAGAGAGGAGGAAATGCAAATATAACAATCTACTTGGGTCTATATGGAGTGAGTAGGATAACATCGGAAGAAAGAACTTGATCAATCATTCATCATATTTCTACACTCCTAAAAAAACTCAAAACAAGCAAATAGGTCAATAACTTATAACAAGATGCCAGTAACAAATGTACCACACATTACACACACAATAAGCTGTGAACATACAAAACCAGCCATGATATTTAATTTTTTGTGTTTACCCTGAAGTGTGGTGTATTTGCAGTATACCAAAGACCCAATGAAATTATACGGCTGAAACTAAGCAACCACTACAGCAAACTCAAACCAAGACAAAAAACCACCCATTTACTACTCAGAGAATATTTCTTTAAAAAATGGCCCTGCCATTTCTGATTTCTTGGTCATAATCCCCAAAGAAGGATGCTTATACAAGCATCCCAGGAACTAAAATCCTTACTGAAAATTAAGGACTTAAGAGAGACATTAGACCCATTATGACCTTCCTGATGTTCCCTCCCTGCTGTACAGGGGTTAACAGCTCTTCCCTCCCTGTATTGCCCAGGATGCAACTGCACATTTATCTACTCAATTAATGTAATTAAATAGAAGTAAAGCAGTCCTGTAGAGCCTGCATTTAGCCTGGATTTATATATAGCTCAAAAGCCTTTCCTTGTCCCTCCTGGCCATTTGAGGCTACGGGTCTGCGAGCAGCAGAGCCAATCTAACAGGTTGCTGCTGTAAGGGAAGGGCTTGCTTCGCCCTCCCTGCTCCTAGCCTGGAGCTCTGGCACTCCTTAGACCCTTCCATAAGCAGAATAAAGCAAGCTGAGGGTTTGGGGGTTTTTTTCATTGTTGAATTTAATTGCTTGGGGACAAGTTGGCACAAGGTAATAGGAAAGACAGAGCAGTGCTTTTTGGGTCAGTGAGCTGTTGGGTTGTCTTATCCCACTTCACAATAGGCTATCATTAACCTCTTGGTCAGATGAAAGATATTGTTTCTCTACACAGACTTCAGAAGAGAGGTGAGGGTGATCAACATGCTGTATAAGACACTGTCAAGGAAAGTGGTGATCTGAAATCATCAGACCAAGAGCAAAGTACCCAGAAGATGCTCTTCAGCCAAACATGTCCTTAACACAAAAATTCTGTGGTATGCAAGACGTCAAACAAGCAAGCTCATGGTCACTTCTAGCCCTTTAATGGTCCCTTCTGGCCTTTTAAAAATGTAAGAAAACAGGATAAATAAGTAAATAACTTGAAAACAGCCCATTGCTAGGATTCAGGATTTTGTTTGGACTTAAATTTAAAGTGTCCCTCCTCTCCCTGCCAAGTCTTTTAGACCTGAAAGCACAGAAAAATGGATCCAGAAGTATGGACTTCTAGAAAAAGAAAAAGAAGCCTCAGCGACTTAGAAGAGGCAAACTGGCAAGTACCTTAAACTATGTTTCAGTCGGAAGTTGCTGTACTAGCACTGCTTTTTTCTTCCTCTCCATCCTAAACAGCCATTGGAAACCTTTTGAGTTTAGATATTGCATCAACAGTGGGTAAATAGAGCAGCTCTTTGGTCCTGGCATGGGACCAGGATGAGGTCAGATTTGCTACAATAACAAAAACTGACAGAATTTAGAAAATGATTTAACAGTGGCAACTGTATAACCGCTGACACTGGCTGACTGCACGCAAAGGCAGCTGTACCGTTAAGAGTCAGGGCATTTATTTTCTTGCTCTTTGGCATTCTCTTTCTTCAACTCTTTATGCACCACCATTTCTATGGGAGATTATTTCAGAACAAACGCTCTGGGCTGGAATTAACCATGTGACTGAAGTTGCTTCATTCAGGACTTAACTGAAAAATACTTTCTACTGTAAGGGATGATGTGAAATTGGACTTCAAATTGTCTTCTACCCAGATACACACAGTGAAAAGAATTCTTCAGTGTTAAGCTCTTGCCTTCATTTTTCTCTGGGTGGTACTGCTTTAGCTACTTTCTAGGGTCCAAATCTAAATGCACTATTCACAGCTTCAGTAAAAACTCCCACTGTGGCTAGGAAAGTAAGTTACTTGCACCCCCCTACCTCTGCTGGCCTAACCGGGAAGCACAGCGCTGACATTGCACTTTGCATTTCCTAGCAGCCTTGTGATTTCAGATTTATTTTTTCCTTTTTCTGTTTGTTTTTTGAATTGTTTGGGATGCTTCAATCCCTCCCAACCCCTGATTTCTATAGAAGCCAAGACGAACGTGCTGTCAGTAGGTATGTACAGGCCTCCAGATGTTTTCAATTGATGTCCTAGCACAGAATTTAGCCTTGAAGCTGAGAGCAGGCAGAACAGCGTGAGTCACTGTGAAAGGGCAGGAGCACGAGGGCAGTTTAAAATAGTTTCTTTCTCCCAAGAGTGGTTCTTTCCTGAGGCCAGCTGCTGCTTCAACATGAAAAAGGCTGCAAACTGTTCTCTTTCGATTTGGGCTCTGTGTCTTCATACTCCATATTTATTTGCTGCTCCTCTCTCCTCTGGCTCTACATTTCATGATCCTTTTCCTAGATTTTCCCTTTCCCTCCATTCTTTGTTTCCTTATAGGCCTATACTGTGGCAATGAGAGTGCTTGTATGCCTGGAGATGTGTCCCAGCTGCATCCCAAGCCTGTACCTGGGTGAGATGCAGGTGTGCTCTCCCTCTTCCCCCAGAAGGGACCTATGCTGTGCTCTCTCAGGCGAACACATGCGGACTCCAGCAAGGACAAGGACTGTGAGGCGTGCTGTATGGACCTAAGGTCCTTGCTGGCCAAAATGTTTGCTGATTGCAGAAGGAAGCGGCTTCCGTATGAATCATTGTGACTCTTTGTTCTGAAGTAATTTTCCATAGAGGCAATGGCTGGTAGTCCAGCTGTGCTCGAGTTAAATGTTAAATTTACCTATTTAATTAATTGGACATAACTGAAAAAAATTCCACTGTAAACAAGTTTGTTTATTTGTTCATGTATTTATGGAGGTCAGTCAAGCATAGAGTGGCAAAATAATAACTGAGTTTGCTCTGTACATAATTTCCTTATTCTGGATTACATCAGCTCTTGCCCACATACAATTAATGAACCTGACACACCACAGCTAATGTGCTGCCAAATGCTGAACCACCCAGACTCAGATATGTGTGCTATACCCAGGCCACTCCCAACTTTGNGTATGAATCATTGTGACTCTTTGTTCTGAAGTAATTTTCCATAGAGGCAATGGCTGGTAGTCCAGCTGTGCTCGAGTTAAATGTTAAATTTACCTATTTAATTAATTGGACATAACTGAAAAAAATTCCACTGTAAACAAGTTTGTTTATTTGTTCATGTATTTATGGAGGTCAGTCAAGCATAGAGTGGCAAAATAATAACTGAGTTTGCTCTGTACATAATTTCCTTATTCTGGATTACATCAGCTCTTGCCCACATACAATTAATGAACCTGACACACCACAGCTAATGTGCTGCCAAATGCTGAACCACCCAGACTCAGATATGTGTGCTATACCCAGGCCACTCCCAACTTTGTGTACATGGCGTCTCACACTGGTTTAACTTCAAAACGTTCAAACTGCAGTGCGATGAGGACGAGTGCTTCCCACACTGGCTGGGGTAAAACCAGCTTAGTCTGCAACACACTTGGCTCAAACCCAGACAGGTTTTTTAGGAATCACACTGTAAACCATGACATACAGGCTAGCTTTCAGCGAAGAGCAGGGCTACAGCAAGGTGAAGGTCTTTGGAGAAGCAGAGGCTGTTAATCCACAGGTAGTTCCTCACCACTGGAAGCAGACTGTGTCTGGTAACTAGCTAAAACCTAGGCAGAGCAAAGACTTGTGGTGGAGAGAGGACATAGTGCCTGGAGTTTTTAATCATGATGACACAGAGGCACCAAGCACAAAGCCACACTCTGTCTGCTGGCCTGGTGAGGTGAAACATCTGCCTGCATGCGTTGCTGTCTTTTGGCCAAGCGTGCAAAGGCTGGACAGACTCCCTTTCTGCCTGCCTGCCCCGCTGCCTGGAGCACAGTGCTATCAGCCCCCTGGGAACAGGGCAGGCAGCAGGGCCTTGGGACATCCTGATTTTCCTGAAAATCAAGAATGCTAACAGGGGGAAACGGGATACACGTGTTTGCCCATGTGCCATCTGTTTCACAGCATTGAGCACCCCTTCAATTCCATAGATCAAATAACTGGTTCATGACTCCTGCTGTTGCTTCGCAATGCAGCAGTGCTCTGCTCATCCTTCCCAGGGTTTGGCCTTAATATCTGACACCCTAATAACTTCTTGCCCTGCCCCCCCTCAGGAAGGTGAATGCACATAACCCTGGGCATGGGAGAGCCTGGGGAGCCCTAGGGGAGGCTGTGGTCTGTGATACAGACCATGTGGGATCCCAGTATGGCAACTGAAAGGATGGGGTGTAGATTGAGCCCTGATGTGGGGAAAATGTGCTATGGAGGATCTGGGGAGCCTTCTGCCAGCAGGGAGAGAGGAAGCACAAGGAAAGAGGAGGGCTGCATGCAGGAGAGGGGAGGAGGAGGGATGATAGCCCCAGGAAGGCAGCAGGGCAGCAGCGTGCATACACAGCTCTGCCTTAGAAGGGGCTGCAGAGGTGGGACTGCCCGTGCAGGGCAAGTGGAAATGAGATATATTTAGAGATGCTAGGGCTGGAAGAAGTTTACCTGAAGATGTCTGGGAAAGGGAAGGACTGACTGGGGCTTGCACAGCCCCCTGCAAGAGCAGAGCCTGGGAAATCACACCAGGAGCTCTTGCATTACAGAATAGTGGAGCAGAGTGTGGCAAGGTGGCAAGATCCCCCGCTGGAGGCAAATGCCAGCAAGCCTGGCCAATGGCCCCTGGTTGAGTGGCCACAGAGCTGCAGAGCTGAGGAAGAACAGTCCTTAGGGACCTGGGCCCCAACCATCTCTCAAGGGCTCTGCTTGGAAAAGTGCCACTGTGGGAGGGGAGAGCCAAAGCAGCAATAATATGCTCTGCCTCTTCCTAATTAAATCTCAAATGCTGATGTGAGACTTCTCCCCGTGCTAGCTTAAGTCTGTGGTTCAGTTGCTCTGTGCTTATTCAGCCAAACATTCAAGCATGTGGTTAACTTTTGGGCACATGATTCAGTCCCTGGGACTCCGGTGGGACTAAATCATGTGCTTAACTTTTAATTTGTGCTGAAGCACTTTGTTGAACAGGAAGGGGATCTCCTGTGTACTTGAAGTCAAGCATTGGAGGGCTTGGCTGAGTCAGGGCTAACTCCAGAGTTAGTCCAGTGAAATCAGTACTTCTGGAGTCACTAAAAACAGACAGAAGGGAGAGAAGAACCAGGCCCACTCTTTTTATGGATCCTTTCCTTTTGGCTGAGTCTGTTAATGCCAGCAAAAGTTGGGATACTTCAAAAAAACAAAGCCACACTTGTTTCAACATTATTTATGGGATAACAGAAACCAGGACAGGACACCGCTGTTAAGTAACTTCTTATCTTAAAAGACAATGCATAAAAAGGTGGACTATGATATTGACCCTGGTTTTCTTCTCCCATCACTTCAAAATTGTTATAAGTGCTGATATTAGAGGTGCTCCTCCATGATGCCAGGGAAAGGAGCATTAGGACTGATCTTTATGATCATCTACTTGGAGCACTCCATGTTGTTGATCACATGAGCATCCAAACATTTATGTTTTATTTATAAATAACCCAACCCTTTTCCAACTCACTTCCTGGAAAAAGGCAGTATTCGAGCCACAGAAATCCTTTGTATCATGTGTAGTGCTTATTATTCTGGGAAACTTTGACTGATGCCTATTGTATACTGAATGCTTTGTTGTAAGCTTGCAGAGGTCATTCTGGGATGCTTCCCCGCAATGTTACTGTGGCTGTGTTTAACAAGCACTTAAAACTCAGAGCATGGATTTGTAGCAAAAATGAGAATATGTGGCTGTATGTCAAGTGCTATTGAAAATTGCAGCCTCCTCCAGTGCTGGGGGGAGGGAATTTCTGCAATTATCAGCAGGAAACTTCTGGAAGTCTGAAATAATAAGAGGAATAATAGAAATCTAAGTGTGATTTAGGAATGTAAATACTTTTCCATTCCAGTATTGGGTATCTGTAAATAGTTATTTTCAGAATTTTTTTAAAAGTTCCAGAAATATGACTATATATTTCAGAGTTGCTGGGAAGCAGTAGTCAAATACCTCTTGCTCTGGTATGATCCAAAATTATGCCTGTTTACATAAATTCTAAGGTTATTAATGTGAAAGCCACACTCTCTCAAGCCGGCCAGCTTGAGAAAATCCCAGTTAGCAGCCCTTGGGACATTAATTTTATGTCCCTTAAGAACAACAGGAAATACAGTGGTGTTTTCTAGAGGCTGTTTTATACAGATCCACTGTGTGCATCACCCACAGCAGCACAATCCACAAAAATTTATGATCTTTGTTCTAGCATTCACTCATCAGTTGGCTTGGAAATCATTGAGCCCTGGGTACGTCCTTTACCTCTGTCTTCAGATGGGAGATAATAATATGCTCACTGTGATGCACTCTAAGTGAAAATTTCAGTATCCTTTCCTCTTTCACAGGTGTCTAGGAATCTCACTGTATAATTTCCTGGTTTACCCCCTTATCAGGTTCAGAAGTAAACATCAGATGACTGTATGTCATAATTACTGTGCCTGCTGCATTTTATTGACTCATTTTAACAGCAGGAATTGCATCATTTGTAAGAACAAGTCACTTCTCTCAGAATTCCCGTAAAAAGTTCAGTGATTTAGAGTCCACCGCCTTCACTTTCATAATTTCTACAAATGCATTAATACTGAATTTTATAATGTGTTGCATAGGGAAATTATAGGACTGTTTCTAGATTGGCAATGGAACCATTCAGTTGTCACAGAATAGCAGTGTGATGCTGACATTAATTTCCAATAGCCGAAGTTGCACCCTTCTTGAGATGAAATGGAGGAATATTTGCAGCTGTAACCCCAAAAACTTCAGCTGTGAGAGATGCAGCATTAGACTATCCTGATTCTGGACTCAATTACTTAATAAAACTATGCCTGGTTTAAATAAATTTGTATCATCTGGTTCCTGGAGATTTCACATAATGGAAAAACTGACAGCAGACTAATTTCTGCAAATAGAATTTTTTTTTTTTTCTCATAAAGTGGCCTCACATACAGTACTGCAAAGGTAACATGCAACAAAGAGTGCTCTTTGCTTACTAGATAAATCAAAGCCTGTCAATAATTGGATTCAGACTCCACCATCCCTGCCTCCCATTCCTGTTGCACATACTAGACCTTAAGGTAGACAGGACCATTTTGAACAAACCAAACTGCAGGAAGAATAGTCAAATAAAGCAAACATTACCAAATCCCATCAGGTAGCATAAGGGTATGTGGAAGGTGAGAGCATCTGCTTCATTAAGGTTATCCAGTCAAGGACCTTTCAAATGTGATAATATATAAAGGTGGAAGTGATAAACAAAACCTCACAGAGACACAAACCTGATAGACGAGGGATAATGGAGATAATGCCAAAGACCAAAAGTCTCCAGTCACTAATTGATGGGTCATTAAGAAACTCTGGGCACAGCTTTGGAGAGGGCCAACCTGGACTTTGTAACAGATAAAAAGGGGGAAACAGGAGGAACATGAGGATTTGGGATATTTGAGACAGTCCTGTGGGACTATGCAAAATTTAAGGAATGTTTAGGGGAAGGGAACCAGGGAAGAACAAAGTGGGGACTAGACAGAAAGGGGTATTAAGGGACTGGTCACATGTAAAATGAGGCTGTCAGTGCGTGTCTGAGCCCTGCTCCTGATCCCTGCAGTCTCTCCTGCCTTCTGATTTAATTTTTTCTTAACTATCTCTCTGCATAATCTTACTTTCTATCCTGTGTGTGAGTTTGAGGGCTGCAAGGACTAGGTGCCAGCTACAGGGGGGACCAGCAGGAGTGGATTTGGTGCCAGCTACTGGAGTCATAGCAAGGGTATAGGTGCCCCTGGTGGTGTCATCTACTGAGCGAGTGAGGGTCCTAGTGCCAGCTGGCGAATGCGCATGAGCTTGTGAACCTAGAGAGTGTCGTGTGTGTGTGTGTGTGTGTGTGTGTGCCTGCACTAGTGACCTACTGTCTCTGCCAGCCCAAGAGGAAAGGGGGTTTGGCTGCCTGTGCTTGTGTGTTACATGGTGGTGGTGCAGGTGGGTCCTGCTGAAGGCAACACCTTGTCTGTGTGACAGGACAGTCAAGTGAAAAGGAAGTTGCAGCCAAAGGGTGGGATTACAGTTTGTATTTACAGCTCTTGCTCAATAGAAGGGGCTGAGCTAGCAGCAGTTATTAGTTGATTTATCACTTCAGATACTTGGCCTGGTGCTAGAGCCCACAGTTGGGGTGTCAATTTTAGATGTAAGGCCTGATTGAGGTCTTTATCCTCTCTGTATGGGGACTGATCTGGAACGTCCAGTCACATCAGCTTTGACAAACCACCCACCTCAACATCTTGCCAACACGTCCGAGTTCCCTGAACCTTGTTTCATTCTGTCTTGCCCTGCTTCATTGCTGTGGCTTTTGCTTTTTCAGTGAGGTTCATGCACTGATCATACCATTCTGCAGCAGAACAAGCAGATGCTCACATTTCTTCTTCTCTTGGTGGCGTGGCTACATGAAGCAAAAAGCACTGTTTTCCAACACATTTCTTTGGGATTTAAATTCCACCACTGCAAAAATTAATATAAGACATTGCTACAAAGTCTTATTCTTTCCAAAAAGCATTCTGCAAGGATAGAATATTGGGTAACAAGCTGCAGTAAACTTATGTGGAGGGTGTTTAGTTCCCTCCTGGATGAACTTTACAGCTGTTGTGTATTTTGGAGCATTACTAAAACATACATTATAAAGAGAGACTGATGGAATGTAGGTTGATTTATTGTATTTAGCTGTATATTTTTTTGTCTCTAGAACAGAGTTGTCTGTTACTTTGTAAAAAACATTTTTTGCTCTGCAAGATCTACCCTCACAGTTCGCACAATGGAATATTGACCATCTTTCTATTAAAACTTTGTATTTTTACTGACAGTGTAAGAATGAGGTAATGAGTTGGTTTAACTGTGACAGCTATTATCAGAATGAAATCAATGGTTCCAAAATAGTGGTTACTAACATAGTGCGTAGTAGGCATTTGCATCCTAACTTTCCTTTTAATGGCATCCAAGAATACGGCTTCAAATTTGGATGCACTTCAGTTACAGAATAAATATTCTTATTTGCTCTGAAGAACTACAGGCCTGTCCCTCCGAGAAAATGCTTAAGACCTCAAGGAAAAGCTTTAAGATTATAACAGAGAGAAGGACTGACTTCAAAAGGATTTTGTATAGAGGTAGGAAATAACCATTACCCATCCTCTCTGAAATTTTGCATATGTTTAGTGCTAACTGTAAAATTCTTTTTCTGCAGTTTAAAGCTGAATAAAATTCCCAGTGACGTCAGTCAACAACCACCAGAGTGTCAAATCCAAAGAAGTAAAAGCAGGTATTATTTCTTCCTGTCCAGGTCAGAGTATTTTACTTTTAAGATAAGCTGCTTAGGACCTTCATTTTTATTCATAAAATTCCCCAACAAAAATCCTTCCAAGCACACTTTCAGCTCTTTAATTCAGAGGGAAACATTATGCATAGCTTAAAGCTGATGCACATTTCCCTTTCTGGTTTCCTGCAAGCCTCTCAGATCCTTCAGGGATCATTCATGTTACAGCATATTCTATCCCTGGTTTGTTAATCACACAGATAATAAGGAAGTATATTAGGATCTATCTATCTGAAATGTGAATATTTTATCACAAATTCCAAGCACTCATTGAAGTGTTTGCTACCCAGTAAGGCACTCAGTGGAAAGATTTTGCTAAACTGTGATTAACTGCTCAACTAAGGCCTGAAAGTCCTTCCCTGAAAAGGTTGTGGTGCCAGTGAGTTCAAGTGTCAGATCTGGCTGCCTCTAAACAGATGCCTGTCATCACTTCCAGATTTCCTGCCTTTTAAACCAAATTCTTAGAGCACTGCCAGTGCACTGCAGCATGTCATGGTTGGAAGGAGTCCAACAGCAATTTAGCTTTAAGCATAACAAAGGCAGGAAGCAGGGAACATAGGCACCATATATTTCTAAGCCTGCCAAAACATGCTTCCATAGATGTGTTGTTGAACAGGGGANCACATCATTGAGTTACTCTCCTTTTGCATGGCTGGTATGTAGATGGAATCTGTTTCACTGCTTTTGCTGATTAGATAACAAAACAGACTGTAAAGAAAATTAGAAAGCTAAAGGCTATTTGCAAGAGCTGGTTGAAATCTTTCCAATGAATATTTCAACAGGATTTCATCTAAGATCCACTTTTATAAAATATTCCCAAGCAATGCAATTACAGATTCTTTTGCTTCAGGATGAGTATTGAAAAAAATTCTCTTCTATATGTACATTTTGATATGCAAATATTTTAGAATACAGTTTCATCTGTTTCATAACTAAACCCATCTTTTTAATTCTGTGAAAAGTTTCTTCTATAGTTTATTCTCCAGAAAAATACTTCCTGAGGACTGTGTTGAATTCCACTTCCCTTTGTCTTGCCATCTGCATTTACTTGAAAAGCATAGGGTGAACTGAAATTTATTTGTAATATTGAAGATTGCTCTTCTCTACCTAAAGCTTTTTAAACTCTTGCTCTTTCATTTTAACCAGTTTTTCTGCTTTGTCATCTTGGCTTATATTTTTTTGCTGAGGAATGAGGTTCTTTTTCAGGGCCTGTTCTACATTCAATACTTGAAGCAGGGAAAAAGTGGCACGGCTTAAGCACTGAACAGAGATTGCTCTCCACAGCCTCTCTGTATCTTTGCAATCAGTTGAGAAGCCAGCATTATCAAAGAATGATAAATCTGTCCTGGGCTGCTAGTATAAAAGTTAAATCAAAAAAGCTATATGTTAGCATAAGTTATTGCCGGAGACAGAGTTTGAGTTCCAAACTCCAAAACAAACTTTCTGTCTGTCATGCTGGCTGTTTCAATGAACCTCTGTGCCTTAGCCTCCATCTATAAAATGAAAATTGTCACACTTCCCTACTGTTGTGGTTTAACCCGGCAGGCAGCTAAATACCACACAGCCGCTCGCTCACTCCCCTCACAGTGGGATGGGGGAGAGAATCAGAGGGGTAAGAGTGAGAAAACTCGTGGGTTGAGATAAAGACAGTTTAATAGGTAAAGCAAAAGCTGTGTGCGCAAGCAAAGCAAAACAAGGAATTCATTCACTACTCCCCATCGGCAGGCAGGTGTTCAGCCATCTCCAGGAAAGCAGGGCTCCACCAGCTTTATATGCTGAGCATGACATCACATGGTATGGAATATCCCTTTGGTCAGCTGTCCCGGCTGTGTCCCTTCCCAGCTTCTTGTGCACCTGGCAGAGCATGGGAAGCTGAAAAAGTCCTTGACTAGTGTAAGCACTACTTAGCAACAACTAAAACATCAGTGTGTTATCAACAGTATTCACATACTAATTCCAAAACACAGCACTATACCAGCTACCAGGAAGAAAATTAACTCTATCCCAGCTGAAACCAGGACACCTACCACACACAGCTATAGCATGGAAGCGTTCATGATGTTTCTAGGAACATCAGGTATTGCAATAATATTGGAAATGAACAAGAGAAGGGAAAAGATATGACTTTTCCCTTTCTATGCCAGAAACAGCAGGAATTATTCTATTTCATTCTAAGGCAGTTGAGCTTCTGAATTTCTAGTGTTTATCAGATTTGCATTTTAATGGCTGCCTAATTATTTGTTAGAACTAGGAAATAGCCAGAGATGCCTGTGTGCTCTCTTTGCTTGGTCAAAGGTTGATTTTATCTGAGGATATTCTTGAACCACAAGACTTGTTTGAGCATTCTGAGCTGTAGACAAATTCAGATCCGGTGTCAGTCTTTAAATTTGTGGCTAAACCTGATCGTTGAGGACTGAATCAAAATCTAAGCTCCTGGTGTAATAGATCTCTATTTATTGAATTAGTTCAGTACTATAATAGTGACAGCTCTCACATTGTGCAAAGATTACAGGTCTCTCAAATCACCATAATATATAATGGGACTGGAGCTGAGTTTCTTACCCAAATGTTTCAACCATTATAAATACACAACACAGGAAAAAAAAAAAAAGCCA
>WAAD01005367.1:1587-12822 GCA_013389945.1 Fregata magnificens
CTGAGTTAAAAGGCAGTATCTGAAAAAGACAATATCTTATTAAAATCTAGTAAACAGTGTGCAGAATTTATTTCTCAACATTTTTCAGTTTTAGCATGCCTGATAACGAAAATAAACATAGACACATAACATTGTACAGTAAGCTAGTCAGACTTGCACAAAAAAGTTAAAGGGGAAACTTGCTTAAATTGATTTCTTTTGGGCTTTCAGGTTTGGGAGGAAGCTAAGTGTTATCAGGGGAATTGTTGAACAGGAAATCCAAGCAATGGTATCTAAGAGAGATAATATTGCTACTCATCACTTATACCAAGCTTGGGACCCTGTTCCATCACTTTCTCCTGCTACTACAGGTAAGTGCCTTTGTGCAGGGGGAAGGGGACAGTGAATTTCTTTTACATTTAAAAAGTAGAGATAATATTGCTACTCATCACTTATACTAAGCTTGGGACCCTGTTCCATCACTTTCTCCTGCTACTACAGGTAAGTGCCTTTGTGCAGGGGGAAGGGGACAGTGAATTTCTTTTACATTTAAAAAGTAGAGATAATATTGCTACTCATCACTTATACTAAGCTTGGGACCCTGTTCCATCACTTTCTCCTGCTACTACAGGTAAGTGCCTTTGTGCAGGGGGAAGGGGACAGTGAATTTCTTTTACATTTAAAAAGTAGAAAAGATACTCTTAGGAATTTCTTTGAATTCCAGTTTGCAGGAAATGAAGCTGTTTTCACATCTACTTTTGTTATGCACGTTTTAAAAACTTGCCTTCTGTTTTGTTATAGGTGCTCTTATCAGCCATGAAAAGCTCTTACTACAGATCAATACTGAACGAGAAATAGGAGATATGGATTATAAACTGGGACAGGTTTGTTAAAACCTTAACTTTGAACTTTACTTTTATTACATTTCTTCCAGTTTGTGAAAATTCAGTTAAGACTCATTGCTTAACATCAAATGTAAACTAAAAGCTCTTGAGTGATGCAGGGTAGATCTATAACTGGGTGACTCCTCTCAGCCAGCTGTCCCACCTCTCACGGAATTTTTGCTTGTGTGTGTGAGGTCTACCCGTGAGCCAGCTATTGAATTGTACTTCTTGGCCTTGTGTGTTAGAGCCCTTGTAGTGTTAGCTTCCACTTTAACTATTGGATTTTAATTTGCCATCGCATCCTTGCAGTAGTCCTTAGGCAATGAAGAATCACTGGACCTAAAATAAGCAATGTTGTTTTAATTTTAAATAAACTGAGTGTAGGGACATAAATTTCACTGGATGATGTTGGTTGGAAAATTAGCACTACATACAGTGAATAAAAAAAAATAGTCCTTATCCAGTTATTTGTCGTCTTGAAAAACTGGTCTTTATGTAAAATTACATATAAGTTTTAAATGTAATATTTGTTTCACTATTTGAATAGTATGTATTAGTCAAAAAAACCCCCTTAAATACTAAACTCAGATAACATTCTTTTTCCTGAGGAATCTTTTGCATAGGGAAGACTAAATGATCACTTGTCTGTCTCTAGGTGTCTGTATGTTCTCTTGAGATTCTAAACGGCTTGAATGTTCAGCAGTTGCAGGTTTACAGACCCTAGGTGTTATTTACAAAACCGGTTAACTCCATAACAATACTAGGCATTAGACATCCGTCTTGAAAAATAAATAAATGTGTGTATATTTTTGCTTAATATGAAAAAGAATTCTATATAAGGGTGAATTTTTGTCTAAGAAAGAAGTCTTGAGCTATGTAAGATAAGTAACTTCAGAGGAAAAAGTAATACCTATATTGAAACACAGGAAGTGCTGATTTTGTTTTGGAATCTTCAGACAGATCATCTAATGAAATGCCATCAGCAGGTGTTATTGTTCTGAAACTTTAATTTTATAAATAAAAGTTAAAGAAGAACTAAGAAGTTTTCTTTGTAGATAATTGTTAATCTAGCCCAAATCAAAGGAATTTAAATCTTTAGTCTTGTCTGGTTTCAGAAGAAAGGTTATATTGCAATCAGATATGCTGAGTTATGGTTTGAGAAGGGTTAGGAATGTGGTTTTTTATTGAACTGCAGTTGTTACAGTTATTTCTGAATTATTTTCTTGCTTGACATGAGTTGTAAATATTTCTACTTTGCTTTAGATTTTAGATCTGGTATGTTTACTTTGGGATGATGCATGCACATTGTTAGTGCATGCTTACAGGTTAGCCAGATGCCACTTTCAGCATCACCTGTATTGCTGTACTAAGCACATGGTGCTACTGTTTTTGCTGTGCCATACAGTTTAAAGTGAGTGTTGAAATTTTTTTTTAACCTTTGTGATGTGCAGTTCATGAAATGTTACTTGAGGCTGTGTGTTGCCTGTCATTAAAATGAAAAATGTATTGGGCTTCTAAGATTTTTCTAATCTGACTCCAAGGATGTTAAATGTTGTCATTCTTTTCTATTTGTGTTTTTTTGTTTTGGTTTGGTTTTGATTTTTCTGTGTTGCAAGGTCTCTATACACTCCATATGGTTGGGAAATAATATCACTCCATTGAGAGAAGAAGAGTGGGGTGAGGATGAAGAAGATGAGAATGATATACCTGCTCCTTCCTCACCACCAACTTCTCCTATTAACACCAGGTGTCTTATTTTTCCTTCTCTCTCCTTTGACTTATCGATAAGCTTTTATCTCTTCATGTTGAGTTCAGTAAGCTGCGTTTATAAATTGGACACTGGTATATAACTGTGTTATTCAAGTATTTTAGCAGGGCTTAAGAATAGCCATTTTAATACTTGCTTATTGTGCCTTGCAGGAAACACCGGGCTGGTGTAGATATACATTCTTGTTCTCAGTTCTTGCTTGAACTGTACAGTCAGTGGATATTGCCATCAAACCCTAGCAAGAGAACGCCAGTCATTTTGATTAGCGAAGTGGTGCGATCAGTAAGTCTAAACTATTATTCAGAGTCATAATTGAGTATATGTTACCAAATATTCAGAGCTAAGCAGCATTTGGAAAGCATCTTTTAATATATGGGAAACCCTGATTTTTTTTCTTGGCAGTGCTATTATATGGGTGGTACAGAAATACACCTTGAGCAACTATAACATTGTACTGATTTAAACTATGTAAGCATCTGGATTTCATATTCTGCTACTACATTACAAACACTTTATTGTTACTTAATGATAGTTGGTATTTTATTTGACTGCTTGCTAGAAGTAGATTTCAGGATTTTTCTTACTATCTCTTTGTAAGAAAATGAAGATGGAACAACAATGTATTAGAGGATTAAATTGACTATTGAAGTTTAGAAGCAAAACTAAAGAACACAGGTGTGGAATGTGTCTTGATAGCCGTTATTCACTATCATAAAAGACTTAAAATGAAACTATCCTTGCAAGAGAGTATGTATTGTGTGTTTTGGGGTGTTCTAGCACATTGTAAATGGCAACGTTCGTTCGTTTTCCAGAATTACTTACGATAGTGGATTTGTTTTGTAAACCTTTTGGGAAAAAAGGACCATTTGGAGGTAATTGTTATCTGAGATGGGTGGTGGAATTAATTCTGGACAACAGTAGTTATTCCAGACACTTGAGTTCATGTTTACACATTTAATAGATCAATCAAGGAATCTTTTGTTGACAGTTATAACAGAAGGGAGAGTCAATTTTTGGCTGTCTGCTAATGGGCTTTTTTTATATTCAATTTTAATTTGTGTACAGCTTCTGGCAGTATCAGACTTATTTACAGAAAGGAATCAGTTTGAGATGATGTATACAACATTGACAGAATTGCGAAAGGTGCATCCATCAGAAGATGAGATTCTCGTACAGTATTTGATACCAGCCACTTGTAAAGCTGCTGCTGTTCTTGGAATGGTAAGAAATTCTCATGGAAGTTTATCGCAAATTCATGAGTGTCTAGGTCAACTCATCCTTAGCTTCTGCTGCAAAATCTGATGTACTTGGTAAGAGTGGTTTGTCTCTAAGAAAATCCCTTAGCTGATCTGCATGGCTATAGAAGTAATAGGATATGTATTCTGAGCTTTCAGAGCTTGCAAACATCATCTCCAGTTGCCCCATATTCAAACAGAAAGGTTGTTTGGTTTGGGGTTTGGGGGGCGGGGTTTGAGATTTGAGCTTAATTTAGTGTGGTTTTTGCTTTATCTTATTCAGTTGAGTGTTACCTTTGCCCTGGACTCTTCTGTTACATTTCAGAAACGACGACTCTGAAACAGCTATTGCTATATTTGTTACAAGTGTATGGCTGTAATCTCATGAGAGGCTGGGATAGTGCATGTGGTGAATATGTAGCTTGACAGTCAGGTATCCCTTTTCTTTCCCTCAGTCTTTCCTCCATTGCATCGTTCTGCACTTAGAGAAAGAATATTATTAATGCAAGTTATTTAATGAAATGTGTTGCCATCTTTAAATCTGTAGACCAGAGAGCAGTAGCATTTTCCAATGGACATTTCAGAGTGGGATTATTTAGGAAAAAAAATTACAAATTCTTTTGGAAGAAGTTAGCAATTCTAGAAACTCTCTATGAGGCTAATATAAAACTATATGGGTAATAGTGATAAGAAAACTTTTGAAAGACTTTTGGGGTAGGGCTTCCAGTAGCTATTGTAGCAGCAACTGTGCAAGGGAAGGCTGTGAAAGTGATACCAAACATGCAGAAGCAGTTTTAGAGATCAGCTTGTTCTGTCTAGGCTGTAATTTCCCATTCAGTGAACTAATAACAGCTTCTCACAAGCAAACAGCTGAATATAACAGGTTGGTGGGAGGAAAAAGAAAAGTTGATTCCGTCAACAGTTGCTTGTCCTGTGCTCAGTTACATAGAAAATCCACTTAAAAAGAGCAACTAGAGACTACGTGCTGTAAACCTGGCCTGTATCTTACATACTTCATGAATACAGGGACAAGGTAAAACCAATAATTTCTACTACATACTTAAATTAGATTGTAAGAAAAAGACTTTTCAAATCTAACAGTTTAGAATAGATTTTGCATATTCCAGTAAGTTGTTGTACTTTGATAACAGGGAGTGAAGTATCTGAGCCCAGCTTGATGTTTGAAGACTAAACATAGAATTGTAGAACCATTTATGTTGGAAAAGACCCTTAAGATCATCGAGTCCAACTCTTAACCTAACACTGCCAAGTCCACCACTGAACCGTGTCCCTAAGCACCACATCTACACATCGTTTAAATACCTCCAGGGATGGTGACTCAACCCCTTCCCTGGGCAGCCTGTTCCAATGCTTGACAATCCTTTTGGTGAAGAAATTTTTCCTAATATCCAATCTAAACCTCCCCTGGCACAACTTGAGGCTGTTTCCTCTTGTCCTATCACTTGTTACTTGAGAGAATTCCTTTCAGGTAGTTGTAGCAGGTGATAAGGTCTCCCCTCAGCCTCCTCTTCTCCAGGCTAAACAACCCCAGTTCCCTCAGCCACTCCTCATAGGATTTGTTCTCTAGATGCTTCACCAGCTTCGTTGCTCTTCTTTGGACATGCTCCAGCACCTCAATGTCTTTCTTGTACTGAGGGGCCCAAAATTGAACACAGTATTCAAGGTGCGGCCTCACCACTGCCGAGTACAGGGGGACGATCACTCCCCTAGTCCTGTTGGCCACACTATTTCTGATACGAGCCAGGATGCTATTGGCCTTCTTGGCCACCTGGGCACACTGCCGGCTTGTATTGAGCCAGCTGTTGACCAACACCCCCAGGTCCTTTTCTGCCAGGCAGCTTTCCAGCCACTCTTCCCCAAGCCTGTACCATTGCATGGGGTTGTTGTGTCCCAAGTGCAGGACCCGGCTCTTAGCCTTGTTGATTCTTGTACAATTGGCCTCAGCCCATTGATCCAGCCTGTCCAGATCCCCCTGTAGAGCCTTTCTACCCTCAAGCAGATCAACACTCCACCCAACTTGGTGTCATCTGCAAACTTAATGAGGGTGTACTCAATCCCCTCATCCAGATCATGGGAGTGGTGGAGAGAAAAATGTGTAGGTCGGAGTGCCAGGGGTCTTGGAGAACAAAAATGGAATGCTGCGCTATGGGCTGAGTGGGATGGCAAAGTATATTTTTGGATGCAGACCATAGGCATCTACCAGTCAGTTTTAGACAGAGGCATCCTTTGTGGTTAGCTGGAAGGCCAGAAAATTCCAACCATCCAAGTCCTATATCTAGAGGATTTTTAATAGCATGTATTATTTACTGAACTAATGCTTATCTTGGTTTTTTTGGCTTTAAATCATGAGATAACTTTTTACAGGTAAAACAAAGTAGCGTCTGTTTACTAGTTAATCTGCAAGTCATCTCTTATGTGATTATATTAATCTTGTGACATTTGATTCAAAGTAGTTTGAAGCCAGGCTCTGGTTCATGCCATATTTTCTGCTCTTTAATTTGTTCCAAGTATTTCCAAATGAGTGGAGTCACCAGTATTCAACCAGTGTTGACTTCTAATGAATACTCTTGTTGGATGTATTAGGATAAAGCTGTGGCTGAACCAGTAAGTCGACTGCTGGAATCAACCCTAAGAAGCACCCATATGCCAAGTCGGATTGGAGCTCTGCATGGAATTCTTTATATCCTTGAGTGTGACTTGCTTGATGAGACAGCAAAGCAACTCATTCCAATTATCAGCGAGTATCTACTCTCCAATTTGAGAGGAGTAGCACAGTAAGACTCTTCCCTCCTTCCCCCCATGCCCTGAACTGTTGCATGCTTATGTGTGAACAAAAGGGCCCTTTACGGTTTGCTGTTGTCAGTACATTTTAGAGCAGGCTGTTGTATCAAGCGGGTTTTGGCATTTTCGTTGAAAATATCAGCCAATTTTAGGTTTGATTTACAGAAGCGAAATCGTATTTGACGGCGAGAAAACTGTTTGATAGCTCAGACTTTTGTCTCTTTGGTAAATGGTGTTCCCTAAACCTTATTTTTCTGTCAAAAGGCATACTCTTTGAATAAGACTGGCAGGATCAGTAATGAAGTTTATTTCTCCTAAACAAGTCAGGCAATGATAGCTTGTAATTATATTGCTGAAAAATTTCTTGTGTTGCACTGGGTTTCCTTGATAACCAGTGTGCTCTCTTATGGCATTTTGGTGATACTTTGTGTGATTTTAAAAATTGCATAAATTTCATGTGAAAAAATACCTAGCCTTTCTAAGGATTGTTTATATTGTCTCTATTGGTGACATAGACAACTTCGATATAAGTTTAAGTGTAGTGTTTTTGCTTATTTACAGTTGTGTGAATATCCATAACCAACAGCACATCTTGGTAATGTGTGCAGCTGCTTTCTATTTGATCGAGAATTACCCACTTGATGTAGGGCCTGAATTCTCTGCAGGAATTATACAGGTAAGTTGTGATGTCCTCTAATGGTGGTCATGTAGCCCGGGATCACCGCATAGCTATCTTTAACACTTAACTTGATTATTGTGGTGTAGGTATGCTTTTGGGTTTAGTTTCGTCAGGTTTTCTTAATACCTGATGCAGTTCCATACTAGCTGCAGTGGTGTGGTGCTAGAAGATGACCTAAATACGCTTCAAAAACAGGTAGTTAGCTTTTTTTCTTTATTTCAGATGTGTGGAGTCATGGTGTCTGGAAGTGATGAATCAACGCCATCCATTATTTATCATTGTGTCCTGAGAGGATTAGAACGACTCCTCCTTTCAGAGCAACTTTCTAGGCTGGATAGTGAATCGCTAGTTAAACTGAGCGTTGACAGAGTGAATGTGCAGAGCCCCCACAGAGCAATGGCAGCACTTGGATTAATGCTGACTTGCATGTACACAGGTATTTACTTTTTTATACCTTTGATGTGCTGAGAGACTAGCTTACTAACAGTGCTAATTTTCTTCATTTATTTTTGTTACCAAGGATAAAAAGGTCTTATTTTAGCATTCACAGTAAACTTGTAACAAATTATTTTGGTTTAGGAAAGGAAAAAATCAGCCCCAGTCGTACCACAGATCCAAATCCTGCTGCTCCTGACAGTGAATCTGTGATTGTAGCTATGGAACGAGTATCTGTCCTTTTTGATAGGTAAGAGGATAAAACATATGTGTCATGGGGCACTGGGAGGAAAATTATTCTGTCTGGCACTGTGTGGTCACTTCTCTATTTGACAGTTCTAATATTTAATGAATGACGTTTCTCTGCTTAGCATTGCTTAAAATTGATACTTCAGTATACACAGTAACACTGATGGAATTGCTGAAGGCAGCACAAATGTGTAGGAATGTAAATGGAAAACAGACATGTCCTAACTGATACTGTGTGTTGTACAAACCGTAATACTTTATAAATGTATTTCCAGCTCCCTTCAGGTCAAACTCAAGTGCTTTTCAGGATGTCTTCTGCATAGTCAAGGATATAAATCCAGTTTACAGGAAATAATCTTTCAAACCGCCCTAAGGGTTTAAAACCTTTTTCCCCTTCCCCCACCCAAGTGTTGCTCTTTCCAAGGCTGTTAAGTAACTGCAGTGGAAGGTACAGTGAAACTTCTGTATTCACATGGAACTCGTTTAAAGGAAATATTTCAAAACCCCTGTTTTGATCTGACAATCTCAAGCTGTCTTAAGTGAGCATAGCGTGTTAGATTTTGCATAGTAGTTTGTGGGATAATGGTTTACATTTTTTAAAGTGTTCAGTGGTTTTTCCATAAAACTGGATGAGGGTTTCACTTCTGCACTCAGTGAGGACAGAATTAGAGCAGTGTTTGACTGCTTTTGAAAATATCACTCCTAAGAGTTAGCAAAACAAACATGAATACTACAAGCAGAAAATAACTTTGCAGGGAATAATCACATGATGGTAACTTGATCTTGACACATCAACAGATGCAGCCTTTATTAGGAAGATTTTCCCATCAGTGTTTTTTTTTAAGTAAAATTGTCTTTAAGTTGGAGTATCTTTTCCCCTCTTTACAGTGCAGCACAACTTGCTTTTCCTGTTCGATATATTGGTCATCCTGGTCTTGAATAAAAAATGCAAAGATGTTATGAATGGAAATGAGTGTTCTGCTTATAAATGGTCTTTCCTCTAACTAGGAGTAGTGATCTCCCTGTCCTTTTTTGTTCTTGTTTAGTTTTTTTTCAGCATTCCTGTTATTAAATCTTGTCTCTGATGCAACTCCAGAGCTTCAAAACATGTTGACTATTTTAAAAAAAAAAAAAAAAAAGGGGCGGGGGGAGAGCGGCGGGAAGGACATGACACCTGTAACAACTTCTAATAGCTTTGATAGGCCTCTTTGGGTAGACTGTAATTGAGTAAGATTACATGTAAACTTGGATTCCTCAGTGTTGAAGACTTCTTTGCCTATCTAGAGACGAAAGTAAAATGTTCTTTCTATTGCCAATTAAATTGGAAAAGAACAAGGTATTTACTGGAATTGAATCATAAAATATATTCTCTTTTATTATTTTCAGGATCAGGAAGGGATTTCCTTTTGAAGCTAGAGTAGTGGCTCGGATTCTTCCACAGTTCCTTGATGATTTTTTCCCCCCCCAAGACGTAATGAATAAAGTTATTGGAGAATTTTTATCCAATCAGCAGCCTTACCCGCAATTCATGGCAACAGTAGTTTATAAGGTAGTGTTTTGGTTTTTTTTTACTTAAACATTTCAGAAGATTTCTGAGTAACTGACAGCTCAGTCGGAGGGGCAAGTATCAATTTTGTTAGATCTAACAAAGCAGTTGCAGTGATTGAGCTGTGCTGCTGTGAGCCATGTCTTCCGGGCAACATGGAGGGCTAGAATCACCACGTCACCCTGAAGACGAAGCTCACAGCAGTACAGTTCAATCACTGATAATGGGAAAATAAAGAGAAAATTAATAGTTGTGATCCTGGTGCTCAGGCTCTTTAGATCTCAAGGAGCCAGGCCAAATAATCTGGCCTTGTGAACTCTACAGTGGCCTGTAGACTCAGTTGGGCTTCTAGGTATTTTGCTCTTCAGCACCTACTTACTGGACTCATGCATCACTTGAGAGTGTATGTGCGCACCATGTTTGATCTATAAAAATAGAGACAGCACACAAGTCTTGCATTTCTGTATGCTTACTTCAGTTTGGTACAGATGTCACGAGTCCAGTTGGATCCTGCCTGACTCTTTTGCAAAATCTCTGTCTAGGCATTGTGTTCATTAATTCTTTAGACTCAGAGTTGTCTCCAGGAATCTGGTTTGTGAACCTCAGAGTTTTGTAGCTGGAGGGAACATTTACAAGAGAAACTAAACTCTTTCCCATGTCCATCTGCCATGTCTTTATTCCTGTGTAAAATATTTTTGCAGGTATTCCAGACACTACATAGCACTGGACAGTCCTCAATGGTCCGTGACTGGGTGATGCTGTCTCTCTCTAATTTTACGCAAAGAACACCTGTGGCAATGGCAATGTGGAGTCTTTCATGTTTTTTTGTCAGTGCTTCCACCAGTCAATGGATTTCAGCAATGTATCCTAAAAAGACTGAATGTGTGCCATTTCTGGGTAAACATAGTGATTCTGTAAAGCACATTGATAGCCTTAGAGGATAAGAGTACAAGTTTAACACACAAAAAAGGCAGATTTACGGCAGTTAGTAATGGTGTATATCACTTTGTGGTATTGGTGCCTCAGGTTTGTGGGGAAAATGAGAACTTCTAAACAGATCATGAGAACAAAGTTATCTCAAACTACTGTTCTAAGATCTGTTCCTTGTGACTATGCAGGATGATTGGGGAAAGTCCTTACTTTGAAGGACTTTTTAAAAGCTTCACCAGATAGCTTTGCAGTGACCTTTAAAAGCTGTGTTCTATATTCCTTCTGCAAGATAAAATATATTTAAAAAAAAAAAACCAAAACCACAAAAAAACCCACCACCAAACTCAAATTAAAGAAAAGTCTCCTCCACATATGAACTGTATGTTGCAAGTGTCCCCCTGGAGGTGCACTGCAGTAATAGTGAGCTTTGGCAATGGAATGACATTAGCCAAATAAGTTGCAACAGCCAAAAGACGTAGGTGGTATCAGTCCTGGGTTTATTTAAAAACAAACAAACAAAACCCCCAAACAAACAGAAAAATAACTGTTGCATTTCATGACCACGCAAAAAAGTGGCCATATATCATGTTTGAAGCTTCCTAATGCTCTTTGGCTATCAGCAGTTGTGACTGTGGTGCTGATTGCACTGTTTGCTCCAGTGGATAAAGAAAACTAGTGCTAGATTAAAATGAATTTCTGGGGATAAAATTGCGTGAAGTTAATGAAGA
>WAAD01005367.1:12913-73364 GCA_013389945.1 Fregata magnificens
GTTCTGTAGTAGCAGTTTAATTGCTACATGACGGTATTTTGCACTTTAACATTGTTGGTGAACTTACAAATATACCATTTTATTGGAGAACAGTGTTTAAACTGCTATACCAAAAGATGAGCAACTTCTGTCATATTATGACCTTAACTTATATTTCAGTCTTCCACATATTATCAGCAGAATGGGAAAATCAGAGCAAGTGGATGTTAACATCTTCTGTTTGGTGGCCATAGACTTCTACCGACATCAGATAGATGAAGAATTAGATCGGAGGGCCTTTCAGTCGGTGTTTGAGGTGGTAGCATCTCCAGGAACCCCATATCATCGCTTACTAACTTGTTTGCAAAATGTGCACAAGGTCACAGCATGTTGAACATCTTGATGTGTAATGGAACTGCATGACTAGTGTTGGAATCTGATATGAATTATGGGGAATGCAAGATCAAGAAAGTATCTGGGGTTGCATTTGTGATAAATATGGACCTGCCAGTTTTACTTCCAGAATGCATGGACAAGTGCTCTGCAGCACTGGAAATCACCTGAAAAGTCTAGTGTAGTTGTTATTGTTGTTGTTGTTGTTGACACCAGGCACCCATGAGTGGAAAGAAATATGTCAATGTTTTTCAACTGGTGTTTGGGACTAACCTGAGACACACTTACTAACTGTAAAATATGAGCAAGTACTACATGCAAGGTAACTGGTATTGTTCTTCTTCCTAATGTTCAGCTGAAGCCACTGTGGTGCAGCTGGTAAGAAACTGACAGAAAGACTGTTATTGCAAGCTGCAGTCATTAGAAAACTTCATAGTTTTATGTACCTGTATATACTATTGTGTGGTACAGAATAGAAATTGTTTCCTAATTTCTCTCCCAAACAAGGAAAAGAGAAAATGGCTTTCATGATTTACACTTCCAGCATGTAATTCCTCTCTCTGGACTTTCTGATATCCTGTGGTGTATGTGTTGGTGATATCGGAGATATAGTGCACATACGTAACCACACATTTTTCTTTTTTCTTCTCAGGATTTAAAATTTGAGTACAATATATCAGTAAAAGAAATTTTAACTTAAATATTTCTATATCATGTACAGTATGTAAAATTGTAAGATGTGTGGTGCATGAGCTGTGCTGTAATTTGAGATGAACAGAAGCCACGCTACTGAATGTCTTGACATCTGTATTGTCCTAATTTTTTTTTTCCCCCTTGTGCTTGAATTCACGTTCCTTTTGGAAATCCATCTTAATGTACAGATTACATCTTGTTTTGCATCTCACTTTAAGAAAAAGTGCTTTAAAACTGGAATATGTTGATTAATTTGTCTTGAGGGACTGTACTAAGGAGGCATTCTTGTGATCGACTTTACTGTAGCTTCTTTTGAGTTCCTTTATTTTGAGACATAATGGTAAAAGAGAGGATTAGTTACTCCAGATCAGCCTTTTGTATACTTAAGAAACTGCTCTTATTTGCTGCACAGCATTTTGAGAGACAAAATGGTGCAAGCTCCCCAGTAGTCAGTAACCATTTGACCTTTCCTAACTGAGACCATGGAGTCATCTGGATTCAGATCACTCTCATGTAAACAAATTTATGCTGGCAGTTAAGAATCAGAAGGCTGCTGTGGTCTACTTTGGGACTGGCTAAGGTGTTAGATTACACAACCTCTTTTATTACCTGTTGTATACATAATGCTTTAGACACAAACACAGTACAAATATCCATGAATTTCAGGACACTACACAGGGCCAGATTTAGCTTTTACTCACCACCCAGGCAACCCCATTGATTCCCAAGCATTACATGGGGAAATCTAGCGCAGCATTTGCCTTTAGTTGTGTTTGTTACAATTCTTTAATTATAGAGAAATGATACCTTGGTTCTCAGTCAAGTCCTATATTTAACCTCTCTTCATCTTCTTATCACACCTTTTGGTGACACTTGGAAAAATGAGACAGTGTTGTCAGGAGGAGCATGTACTGTATGTATTTCTGTATATAATGTATATGTTGAAATTATACACGTGACAACATTTAATGTATACAGATGTGTATATTTGTATTTATTAAACCCATGTATTTAAACTAATTCCAATCTAGACCAAAAATTGTTGCTTCTGCCCATAAATTGATTACAAAGGAATAGTCCACTGGTGTCACTTCCTTTTAGAAACTAGTAGAGGAAACTGATAGTATGGGCGGTAGAAACAACTGTAGATGTTGCTGTATTTAGCTCTCTACAGATCTTACTCTCTAGAGCAATTATTTCTGCCCTTAGTTGGGTTACTCTTCTTTCTTGGGCCACAGCACTGTGGTGATTTTTAGAAGAAACTGAACAGGAGTTCAGAAAAAGGTTTAATAAAATAGATACTGTTTGAAAGTTTTTGAGTTGTATTGGAAATTATCTTAATTCTGATAAGAGATTAATTCAAGGCAGTGAGATATAATGCCCTGTGTTTTCATTAAGGGTAGTATAGATCACTCTTCCCTTTTGTAACCACCAATAATCATTTTGTACTGTAAACCCACACACCAGTCAGTTTTTGTATGATATATAGTTTAAGTGAAGATATTTTTGTAAGCTATTTTCCAAAATTTAAAATAGATTTTAATATATTTTTTAAGCATCAGGTTAGTCATATTCTCACCATCTAACAGTATATGTTATGTTACAAACTGTTAAATTCTTCATCATTTTAAGCTCCTCATGATTAACACAGAATAGCTGGTTACTTTACCTTGGGATAACGGGAGCTAGACCCTTTATGAAACTTTCCAAACCAATTTGGGACTTGCCATAGAATCTTTCCAACCAGGGAAGGAATACATTGAATTAAGCAGTCAGCATGGCTGGATGAAAAACGTCAGATGCGACAGACCCCCCTTCCTCGAATGCCTGTTGCTGGCCTTCAAGCAAATATTTGCATTACCTGTTCCAAGTCAAGCTTTAGAGCTGATGCAGTCAGTTCTAACCTCACACAGATTTACCGGTAGTAATAACTCCATCTGTTTTAACCTCTCTTGGAGATTTGTCATAGTATACCTCCTGAAACGTGTCCTAAGTGTCTAAAGAAGGGCACCACCTCTTAGGAAATTCTCAGTGACCTGAAGGGAATGTAACTTAAGGGTCTTCCTAGTGTGGAAACACACACCAGTAGTGCTTCAAATTTAACATTTCACCCGCAGCACACTTTCCTGTCTACTTCCTAGACACGCTTTCCCCACCCTCACTTCTTCTGGAGTGAAATCATATTTAAAATCACTCCTGTCTGCTTCTAGGGACAAGAGCCAAGAGGCATGCGGTGGGGACAGTAATAGCAATACAATGGCCACTAAGAAATACCGATGTTGGATTTAAAGCAAAAAAATAAATCACTTGTCCCTTGACATTGACTTAAGGCAAAATTTTCTTTCACAGAATGTTTTTAACTTGCTGTAGACAGAAGGCTAATTCTGAAAATCAGGCTGTTCAGTTTTTCATTGAGAACAGGGTACAAATGTGTTTGGGCTTAATACTCAGTTTGGTGTCCTGGCTAACCAAAGCAAACAGTTTCTTTAATGTGCTCTGCAGTGGAGCTGGCTTCTTTACAACCCTACAATATTAGAGGTATGGCATGATTGGGAGCATACTTAAGACAGATTAATGTTTAAAACTTCATTTACAATTCAGTTGTCAACCTACTTCACTAAATCTATAATGTGGCCTTCCTTTGAGAACACTGTATGCTAGCCAACTTCTTATAAATAGTTTTTGGGCCAGCTACCCACTGGCCCATTAACTAAAGCTTGATTGCATTTCATTTTAGCATGCCCCTCCCTTGCAAGAGTTAGCGAGTTGGAAACTACAACCCATTGTAAACCAGTTCTTATTTGCGGGATTCAAAGTATTTTCTTTACTATTTATGCTCTTTGCCAGTTGAAATTGAATGTGAGTTTATTTAAATTTTCTCTGAAGTGTATATACTCAGATGTCATTGCTTGCCTAAAGCATCTAGTAAATGATTGTGTATTACTTTTGCTTTGGTAGGGATGCCTTCTCAGCACCGAGACATTGCTTGTTTCTTAACCACCAGCAGCATTCCTAAAGCACTGAGTAATGAATGAACAGATTTAGATCAAACAAAGTGGGGAACAAGTGGAACCTTTTGGGTTAAAAGTAATTTGTTGATATTTAGTAGACTTGCCTTAAGAGCATTCTGTCTCGCCATTCTCCTTTTTAAATGGCTGTTAACTTTATATAGCAGATAAGGAGGTTGTGTCAAAAACACTGCAAAGACAGTTCTCCAAGAGCAGCAGACCTGGTTTGTCTTAAAATTTTGTGGAGCTGTCATGGCTAAGCATTTATGCTTCCTACATAAAAGAAATTTTAGGGTATGATGAGCAATAAATATAGCAATAAGCAGTTTAATTAAATTTGGTCATTCAGGATCTTACCCAGTGGNGGTATGATGAGCAATAAATATAGCAATAAGCAGTTTAATTAAATTTGGTCATTCAGGATCTTACCCAGTGGTTGAAAGGGATGGGGTGGGAGAAAAAGGGGAACTGATTCAAGTACATTCATTGCATAAAGCAGACTTCTTCCATGTACAATCCCAACTAAACTTTCTACTAAAGGTAGAAATCAATTAAGTGACAATGGTAGGTACTTTGCTCTTTTAAAACAATTTTGGTTATAAGGATACAACTGATGAAAGTTCTAAGCGAGCAAAGTACTTTGGTAGTTTTTAGGTAGTTTAATTATTTTAAAGTGAAAGCAAGGTGCTGTAAGAACTAGAGTAAGCAATGTAGCAAAATTTTGGGGAAGTCTAATATGCTAATTTTACCTAATATTGAGATTTCAGGTGAACTCTTTGTGCATGCTACCTTAAAGTATCCATTGAAAATCTTGAGAATCCCACAGTCATACCCAGGAGAGCTTCTATCGTATGTCAGGTTTTAGCTGTATTCAAGTTAACTGGGTATAAATGCTGCAGAGCATTTGTGAAGCATGCGCTGCTTTTTGTCATGTGCATTTTGTGTGAGCTTATCACTCCCATCAGTCTGTGTATGCATACCATCAAGTTGGATTAACCTGACGAAGGATAAGGTAACGCACCCTGTGGTGTTGTCTTGTACAGTTTGAGGGCAATGATGAGCAGAAGCTTGGAGCCCCAACCCCAAAGGCAATTGTACTCAAAGGAAAAGGAAAGCATATAATTTTAGATGTATGTTTAAGTTTAAAAAAAAAAAATGCTGAAAATACTGCACATTGAAATTAAAAGAGAAAATAAAAGATAATTATTACTGTAAGTGATTTTTTTCTGGTTATTTAAAAAAAGGTCTTGATGCATTCTTACTACAGTTTTTTCCCCAGTATCTCTTCTTTTCAGCACCTATCAAACATGGGGTATTTTGAAAATATGTAAGAATACTTGAACCGTCCGCAAATGTAGGTACGCTTCACAATCACAGTGCTCTTTGCAATTAGCAAAAAAGTATCACAGCTGAGCTTTTAATTGTATCTAATAGTTATGCTTGCCAAAACTTCTCTGGGATTCTAGATGAGATCAGAAAACACAAAATTTAAGTGTACAGCTGTATTTGTGAATGAGGATGTATTTATCTGCAGCAGTCCTGGGAGGGGATAATGTTACACAGGAGAAGAAATGGTTTAACTTGCCTAAGCTTGGTTTCCCAGCTGTTAGGCTTGCATCTTAAAAGAAATTTCTGGGTGGTCCTGCTGCTGAACACTGGAGGATCTCTTGCAGTACTCAACTGCTCAGAGACATCTTGTTTTGATTAACTTTGCAGCACTCGGCTGTTCTCTGGAAATTCTGAAATAAGCTTTAAAGTAGTAGCTTAATGTAGAAAGCACGTGCTGGTTTTGTTCTCAGTCAAAACAATTTTTTTACATCTTGTTTTTCCTTGTCAGCGTTAGTAGCGAATGATCAGCCACTCTTGTCACGTTTTAGTTTAGCCGTGGAGCCAAGGAACAGAACTGTACTGTGGTAAGTTTCTTTGTCTTCAGAGTTGAAGACTTTATTATCAAATAAGTCTTCATCTTTTTGTCACTCAGAGAAGAATACCCATTTAAGTTTTGGAAAGATTATCCCTAAAGATGAATTGCCATGTACAGGGAGATGAAGCATTGCACTTAGAAGACTAGAACTTTTTAACTTATTATAACCTTTCTACTTTCCCCACTGCCTCTCCTGTCCCGTATAGGTATTATTTAGTTTCTTCTTTTTAGTCAGTGCAGCTGTAAGAGTAGTGCAGCGATCACTTTGGAATTGGCCTGGCTCCACCCCAGTTACAAGACAAAAAGCTTTGATTGCTTGTAGAATTATACCATAATTATACCATAAGTTTTGCATAACTGTTTGAAGAGATGAAAAGATTTGTAACTTGCAGGTTTGTTAAAAAGTTGGAAGTAGGAACATGAAAAATTTTATACAGTATATAGAATGATACCTTCTGAGCCAAACCTCCTGCTCTTCTATTGCAGCCGTAATTCTGCCTTAATTTTGTTTCTGTTCTTTCCCATGGCATATACATCCAAGTATGGCAGAGTAATCCTCACCCCAGGTGCTGTTTTCATATCCTTCAAACTGCAAATGTCATGGGTAGATTTTGATCGAGTGCAACCTGATTGTTTTACCTCATTATTTACATTTTGGAGTTCTTTCAGCCAGGCTGCAGTGTTTGGGCTCCAAGCAAAATGCATCCCTGAGGGTTGGGTTTGACCATGCCCCAGATGCCTACAGAGTTGTGAGCCAAGTTAAGTCAGACCATTTAAATAGTACGTTTTTGCTAATCCAGCTCATCTCGAATTACGTGCACTGTAAAACTTCAAGCCAATGTTCCCCAAACTTGAAATAATGTCCCCAAATGCAAATCTTTAAATATGTCTTTTCTACCCCTTTCTCCCCTTGAGGAAGAGGCACTAAGTGTGTTTTCATCCCCATCTTGCTGTTAAATGGCTCTAGGATTGAAGTATCTGTCTTGTCATCCAATGGAATTGGAAGTGTAAAGCTTGCTAACCTAACTTTTCTTTTCTTGATATGTCTTGTTAATGTTGACATTTCAAATACCGTCTTTGGCATTTGATTTAACATCTATGAAAATAACACAATTCATCTTTTAACTTTTGTTTCTGGCAAGTTTGGGCAGATATTCTTTTAATTGTAGTTTGTTCATACTCACTTTTCTTTGCCTTCATAACTGCTTCAAACTAACAGTGTTTTAAATGAACACTGGATACTGGAGAGCTGGGAGGTATTTTTAAGTGCTTTCGAGGCATCTGATCCTTACATCTCTTGGCAATGTAGCTTAAGCTCATTCTTTCTTCTCTTCCTTCTTTCCTCTGCCCTGACCCCTAGAATGAATATTTTACATGGCCAATGCTTTACAATAAAAGTTGTATGTCAGCAGTATGTGACTAAGTAACAGAAGATAAGACTGACTGATCCGCAGTACCTGGAGTTTACGAGTGAATTGTGGGTCCTGAAGAAGTGAACCTTAAGAAAGGGAGTGAATAAATCTGCAACTCTTAATGTCATGATCTAAGAAGATTGTTCAGATGTTTATCTTCATCAGTACCAAAATCAAATGCTTCCACAAATGACATTGCTATCTATACTTCTGCTTCTTTACTGCTATTGTGGTTCTACCTATGCTCGCTTAAGCAACGTACTTATATACTGCAGAGTTACTTAAATGTGAGCTTGTGGATAATACATGTTTCCATTGCAATGTGATCTGATAATATTAAAAAATGTGAGAAACATGATCTGGCAGCTGGGAAACCTGTAGTCAGCACTAACAGTAAAAGTGAAAGGAACCTGCTGCTTCAGAAAACATTATCTGGGACCAAGTTACATTATCAATGGTAAAACAGAGACTTATATTACGCTGACAGGTTAATTTTCCAATTCTAGCCCTGGCCTACTGTGGGGTTTGAGAGTATCCCTGCATGGGAAAAATACAGCAAACTTGGTCTGATTTGTGTCGTCTCAGATGACTGGATTAAGCAAATCTATGTTTCTTAGATCCATAAAAATCCAAACTGCATATTATACCTTTGAAATTAATGATGAATCTCGTGGCAATGATGGAGTGTTGTAAGAAGTCATGTTGAGTTATCGTGTTACACTTGAAAAGATTGCTAGACCATATGTACTGGTGAAAGTATGAGGAATTCAATTTGTTGCAGTGACATTTATAGTGCTTAAAGTTCATTTTTGCTGATGGGTTAAATATCACCAAAGTGGTTACTAATTATTAACTTCTTAGTGAGGTCTGGCTCTCTTTTGTATATGCTGCTTTTGTTCTCAGTTTGACTGCATTAAGTCTAGATGAAACATAAATGCCAATCCCAAATTAATGATGATTAAACTGCATTGTTCTCTGTAGCTTGATTACATCAAAAAAATCTCAGAACAGGAGAGCAAATTTGATTATTATTTCACGTGTACTCAGTCATGCTTTACTGGCTATAAATCTCATGTGGACAGAATAACTTTGGAAGCTGGGTGCCATAAATAAGAATTTACCCCTAAATGATGTATTTTGAAGAGAGCTTCAAAGCCTGTCACGAAAGGTGGGCATTCATTCAAAAGAAAATAATCAAGAGTTGATATTGTAGCAGGACCCAAAAAGAGGCAGAGATGAGGGTTGTCTGACATGCATTTTTTTTCTTGTGCTTTTCTGCTCCAAAGCTCCAGGACATGATGCAGGAAGCAACGATAGGATTCTGTGCAGCAGCCCGGTGTGTGCTATATGTGAGTAAAGGGCCTTTTTGTCTGCTGACGGCCAATTATGGACAGGGAAAAGTATCAATGTTTATTTAAAAAAAAAAAAAAAAAATCCCAACCCCTAGCAATTGGATGGTTCATTGCTCTCTGTTGCGTATCATTTCTTTTTCTTTGTGCAGCCCTCACATGGTCAAGGCAGTTTGTGGACCTTGAAGATGCTATCTTCTCCCTTGAGACCAAACAGCTATGGTACATGCAAGGACAGAGCAGCACCTATGACACTTTCAAGGACATTGTAGGACAGAGCCAGGCTGACAGCTTCTGAGAAAGGGGCTGAGAGCCTTCGAGCTGAAGAGAGGGCAGGAAGTGGCTTCATGTAACGTGGCTGCAAGGTACAACCCAGGGACAAAGGAATGATAGGAAGCATCATCATCTTCATCTTCAGTGGCTGTGTCCACTTCACCACATTATGCCTGAAACGTTTCCTGCCTGTTGTTAAAGGTTTGAGAGCATTTTTCCAGTTTGCTTCCAGCTTTTGCGTTTAGTTTTCTCTGGCTCCATGGGTGTTTACAGAGCAGCAAGGAAAGGAAACGTGTTTTTAGTGAGCTGTGATGGCAAGATAAAGGAAGGTTGCAGAACTTGAAACTGCTTCTTAGTAGTGTTTTTTTACCCTTATAATTAGACTTTAACTTGAGTGTTCCTTTATATTTGATTATAAAAAGAATAAATACTTTATTTGTTCTTTGAACTGCCTTTTTCCCTGTAAATTACTACTCCAGAGTCGGCCAGAACTATCTTTCTTCTTTATATACTGGTGCCTTTCATCTAGCTGAGGAAAGTAAGTGTTTTTTTTCTCTGACAGTCAAAAGAGCAAAAATTTTTCTGCTTTTTCTAGTTACAGTTGCACCTCCTCATATTGCTGCGTTTTTCTCTAGTGACAACCTTCACAGGTAATATTCTTGCATTATTTTTTTCTCGATCACGTTCCAGAAAGTTGCTTCTCTGAAAAGATGTTATTTTTTAAGTTATACAATTGTGATGTACCACAGTTCAACATATGCAACATCAAGATTTATCAGACACTGGTTGTTTCTGGTTTTGTAAACTGACCTCGTGATATAATGATTTTTAAAAAAAAAAAAAAAAGCTTGACTGGAGATCAGTTGTAAAAACTTGGTATTGCACAGCTTATTCCTAAATATTGAAATGTTGGGTAGTGCTTAGCAGTCCTGCTGTCAGGGTAATCATTAGGAAAAAGGTTTTGGTAGGATGAAGATGGCTCCTGCCCAAAATGCTTTTTGGGGAAGGGATAGTTTTAGTGCTGTGGTATGATTTGGTCTTGTCCAATCCTTGAGCTTTTATATCTCAGCCCTATGTACATGCTGTCATACTGGGGCTGAATACAGCCCTGAGAATTGCTTTATCCATGCAGCGCTGTCTCTTTGCTCTTCCCTCGCAGCGTGCAGGTCAATTAAGGCAGGTTGCTGGCTCATGTTTCATTTGTCCACCAGATCCCCCAGGTCTTTTTCTGCAAAACTGCGTTCCAGCCAGTCAGCCCCAGCATATACTGGTGCATGGGATTATTCCTCCTCAGGTGCACAACTTTCCACTTCCATTTGTTGAACTTCAAGAGGTACCTGTTGACCCATGTCTCCAGCCTGTTGAGGTCCTGCTGGATGGCAGCACACCCATCTGGTGCATCAGCCACCCTTCCCAGTTTTGCATCCTCTGCAAACTTGCTGAGGTGCACTCTGCCCCATCATCCAGGTCATTCATGAAGATGTTCAACAGTATTGGGCACAGTATTAACCCCTGAGTTATTCCCTGAGCGACTGGAATCCGCTTCATGCCACTGGTCATAATCCTTTGAGCCTAACAGTTTAGCCGTTTTCCAATGCACATCGTCACTGTCCACTTACCCAGCCCGTACTTGATCCGTTTGTCTGTGAGGCCGTTATGGGGGACCGTGTCTCAAGCCTTGCTAAAGTCAAGATAAACAAGATGCACTTCCCTCCCTTCATCCACTGACCTAGTCATTTCATCAAAGAAAGCTCTCAGCTTGGTCAGGCATGATTCATAGAATCATAGAATAGTTTGGGTTGGAAGGGACCTTTAAAGGTCATCTAGTCCACCCCCTCTGCAATCAGCAGGGACATCCTCCCCCTTCCTAAGTCCATACTGATTACTGCCAATCACCTTCTTGTCCTTCATATGTTTGGAAATGGTTTCCAGGATTATTTGCTCCATCACCTTCCCAGGGATTGAGGTAAGGCTAAGCCTGTAGTTCCGCAGATCCTCCTCCTTGAAAATAGAAGTGATGCTTGCTTCCAGTCCTCGGAACCTCCCCTGATCGCCACAGCCTCTCAGTGCCATCAGCCAGTTCCTTCTGCACCCGTGAATGCATCCCATCATGTCCCATGAACTTGCGTAGGTCTAATTTGTTAAAATGTTCCCCAACTTGATCCTCTTCCGTTGAGGACGAGCCTTCGTTGCTCTAGATCTTCCCATGGGTGGGACTGGGATTGCTGAAAGAAAACTTTATCAGCGATGACTGAGGTGAAGACGGCATAGAATACCACAGCCATTTCCATGTCCTCTGTCACCAGGTCCCTCGCCCCATTGAGCACTGAGCCCATGTTTTCCCTTGTCTGCTTTCTGCTGCTGATATACTTCTAGACGCCCTTCTTGTCCTTCACGTCCCTCACCAGGTTCAGCACCAGGTGGGGTTTGGCTTTCCTAAGCCCATCCCTTCATGCTTGGACAGGATTGCTACAATTGGGCATCTAAATCAACCTTTGTAAACCTGAAGGGAGTATTGTATGAAGTTAGGGGAAACCATGCTGAAAGCAAGCAAAAGATGTTTTTTCACTTAGCAAGCAGTTAAGCTGCAGAACTCCTTTCCAAAGTTACGGATGGTTGGATGCTAAGTGTTTAGGTGGCTTCAAAAGGAGACTAGACAAGATCAAAGAGTGCAGTACTGAGGATTATTAAATACACAGGAAGCACATCTGTCTTGGGAAGTCCCTGAGCTGTGAACAGTTGAAGACTGAGAGAATGCTCTGGGAAATTCTCCTATATGCTTTTTCTGTTCACATCTCCGGATGACCACTCTCAGCCTTTGTTAGAGACAAGGCACCAGGCTTGGACTTTTCTTCTGACACAGTAACATCTGGCTCCGTTCTGCTTGACTGAGAGTGAAAGTTTGGGTATCTAGGAAGCCCCTTCCGATTCTTTGCTCCTTTTTTGTTTCAAAATTGAAGTCATCTCGTTTCCCTAGAGTTTTGCTTTTTGACTTGTGTATTTCCACCTCTGCAGTGAGTGTAGTATCTTGGCCAGTGATAGAGGCAGTCATACGGTGGTGGTGTCAAGAAGCCCCAGGCCCCTTCATGCTAAATGTTGTCCCTATACATCACCCAAATATGCGGAGCTGAACTTAAATTTGGCCAGTTCAGCTTTGTCAGCTGGAAGAGGAGAGGGTGGGAGAATCGCACAACTAATCAACATATAGCTGTGCCTACTAGAACACTTCTCTGTAGATATAAAACTTTTTTTTTTTTGGCTGATCTAGCTTATTTCTTTGAAAAACATAAATGCTAAACCGCTGTGAGGAGCTTGTTCTAGGAGGGAATGTTTGCTGGCACATCTAGATCTGCGAGCTCTTTTTGTTATGTACCAAGAACAACGCAAGGCTACAGCATTAGTAAATGGGAATTTAAAGAATTATTTTTTCAGGAGAATGTTCTGGTGTGAGACTTTTTCTGGAACTTGCATAAAGGAAAATATACAGAATTCTTATGGCTACACCTAAATTCATGCCTAAGTTGAAAGTTTTGCTGTTTGTCCCACAACCAAAAGCTATCAAGGATCCAGAAGGCAACATAAGCGTTCATGTGTGTGCTGACCTAGTGCTCCTGGACAATGCGATGAGGCATCTTTTTTTCCTCTGGTCACAATCTCCTTTTCCTCTGGTCTTCCATCACGTGAGAACTTTCGATCTGTGAAAAGATTCTGGAGACCAACTGCAATGCAAATAGCGGTATATCAAAATAAATAAACAAAAAGTAAGGCTGTTATCACGAGCCTTCAAATACGTTTTAACGTCAGCTCTGAACAAAGTGATGTTTGAATAATTTTGCAGTGTCATCCCTTCTCCACCAAATTTGGCACTATATGGGACAGAAGCTTTGGTTCTCATTTTCCTTTCAAAAACGTGCTTTTATTATGCTTTTAGTACCTAACAAGGATGCTGAAACCAGGCTTTTTTTATAGCAACTTGAAATGAAACCCAGCACCCCAGCACAGTCCAAGCACAGCCCCCTCGGCAAAGCTGTGGGCTGTATGTCCTGCTGCTACCCATGGCACCTACCAGCCACGCAGACTTCTCGTCCGAGGAGAGGTCTGCTCCACGCTGGGGCTCGTTCGAGCCGGTGCGGCAGCTGCCTTTCAGGTGTGGGGAGGGAGAGGCTGTCGGGCGACTATTGGTGGCAGATAAAAACCTGAATTCACAGCCAGGTTCTGAAGCGATCTCTTCTCGTGGTAAAGGCTTTTGTAGCTTTTTCACTTAACTTTGAGCACTCCTGCCTTTCCTCTCACACGGTTTAGCTTTGACTTTCTTCTCCTTATCTGTCAGAAGAGAGTAATTGTCCCTTTCATAAGGACCTTGCTTTAACCTTGAACAGCAGTTCCTGTGGCACCTGATGTGCATTATGAACTATATATACTGATGAAAGAGCGAGGTACAGTCCTAATGTCTTCCTTGACGTTTTCTTTTTTTAATCTGTTTCAAGGAGCCCTTTCAGCTGGGACATGAAAGCTTTTCCAATTATTATAAAACTCCTTGTGAAATGTTTTTATTTGATATATAGACTTAGATTTAGAATAGTAGGGAACAAACACAATCTTAACGGGCTGAAGCAGCAATAGCCGAGCTGTTACCAGTTGCTGTTATCTGTCCTTTTGACCAGATCTAAACGTGAAATGGGTGTTTCGTTATGAAATGCGTACAGAGCCTTTCGTTCTGGGGAATACCCATGTATATACTTCACTGGGGTTTTTTTGCAATTTGTGGTATCTTGCAGGCAAAAGCTAGATGTTTTTATGACAATACTCTGACAGGGAGTGCTGCAACAGGATTATATACTGGAGAGGGAGAACTGTCCTTTCAGGACGTGGTTGAGAAGAGTCAAAGGAATAAAACTGAGGAGTTGTTTCTGCAGCAGGTACCTTCTTGTGCTTGCACCCGGTGGCAGACGTGACCTGGTTGTGGCAAGTGGATGCAACCAGAAATTAAGAATTGCTTTGTGAATGGAGGGCACGGTGAGGGCTCCGAGGCTTTCTGCCTCAGCTGGACTTGTACGAAAAGAAACGGGTGCAGAAACTGAGCTTTATTCAGCTTACAGGAGGAAAGCTACAAAACTGCCAGATATGCAGAAAAAGGAAAAGCAAAAAAAGAGTAGATGTGTTATTAAGGGTAATGAGCAATGCACATTCTCTAGCAGGATTAGGATGGGAACAGGAACAGACTTGCCAAGCTAAGGTAAAACCCTATTTCTGAAAAATGAAGGAAAAAAAAAAAAATCCTGTAATGAGGTTGGATAGGAAAAGTATTGACAAGTGTTACCAAGAATCAGGAAAAATAACAGTTATATGGCTAAGCTGTGCAAGACGGCTGATGTTCACAAATCTTCAAAGATTAATTCAGCAGTCATTAACAGGAATAAAAACTTCAGTGAAAATGCTGGAGGGCATTTGAACTTGTTGGTAGCTCACTAGCGTCTGTGATCCATGCTGACAGTGTTTGTACAAGCATAACCCGGGCAGATGTGAGCCCAGCCATCACTGCAAGTGCTGCCCTTCTTGTAGGATCGAGCCCAGGGTAAGAAGTCCCAGTGTGGGGCAGGGTGTGTTAGCTCTGCCCCAGCACTGTACTAATGCAGTTGTTTGCTGTTTTGGTGGGGTATGGGCACAGTAAACTTTCTTCTGTCCAGAATGTAACGTGTAGATGCTCCTGTCCATCTCCCACAGCCTGCAGGACATATGTAAAACTTCTGGAAAGGGAGTATGCAAGCAAAGAAAATTTATGAGCTAGCTCAGAGACATAATGAAAACCACTTTGAAATGTGCACCTATGTTTGTGCAAAGGCAAGATGCAAAGATGCAAAGAGGAGGAGATAAAATGCAGTGAGAAAAGCCAGAAGACAAGAGAAACGCAGGGAGATGGAAAGCACTGCATTCAGACACAAGTGGTGACTCAGAGAATGAGATTTTACACGTATGACTAGTGCAAAGCAGCAAAAATGATTTGTGAAGTGCAGAGCAGCACTGTGTGCTCGGGGAAAGCAGCGCTGCTCCCGCAAACAGCAGTTGGCGGGGATGCAGTGGTGAGCACGTGGGGCTACGGAGACTTCCTCAACCTGATGTGAGAGAAGAGAAACTTGCAGCAAGCCAAGCCAAATGAAAATCGAATGACAGTGTGATTGTAGTATGGTAAGGACAAAGTAAATGGCATACAGGGTGTTTTGGAAGTCAAGGATGCTGGGATTACAGGTCACGCAGAAAACAACAGGACAACTTAAGGCAAGTGAAAGTAGAAACCTGCCCATATTAAACTGTGGACAAATTGTTTTAATAATATATATCCAAACAAAACAAATCCAAATAATTCGTAGAATAGGGAAAATAGCATCATGGATTCACTAGTTCCTTTAGGCTGAAAGTTCCTTTAGTCATCTCCCATGGGATGCGATAGCTGTACTTGGTTACCAAAAAATAAACTCAGAGGGAATGCAGCAGCACAGGAAAACTGAGATACAGCCACTGCCTTCGGAGGGCACAGAGGTGAAGGTAGCAGCAGAGGATGGGGTTTTATGCAAGTTCTCCAGGGAACCACAGGGCTTTCCCATGAAAAGCCTTCTTGACCCGAGGCCAAAGGCTTCAACAAAGAAGAGACTTCTGCTCCTGATATTACCTTTTTTCTTCTCTTTTCTTCCCTGAAGAAAGAGGACTGGTGAGTGATCCAAGATTAAAGGTGCAGTGTTGCAATTTTGGGGCATTATGTCAGCTGTGAGACATCAGACTGCAAATTTGAAAAAAAATAAGTAAATTCAGAGGCATTACTAGAAACCCCATTATTAGAAAACCCAGAAATAATCCTTGATAATCCCACGAGTATTTGCCAAGCAAAGGAACTTCCCCAGTGTGTATGACAACTTGAGAAGAGACAGCAGGCAGTGCTCTGAGTGTGGTAAAAAATTAAAACCATTACAAGATGGAGACCTGGGGTAGTATGTCCTGCGGAGCTAGAACGCTGATCCCCAGGGAGCTGCAATGCAAGCTAAGCAGCAGCCTAGTTCGGGGGGGGGAAAGGGGTGAAATCTGCAACAGACTGTGTCATTTTGCTGCAGGTGTGCAGTGCGGGCCGGGAGAGGAGGGCTGGCGCGGAGGACTCCTTCGCAGGGGGAGCTGATGCTGCTGCAGTGGGAGATCATCAGCCTGAAAGGAAAATTGGGCTCTTGTGGAGTTGGATGCTGTGTGCAAGCCAGTGTGAAGGTAGCAATACTGAAAGAGAGTCACAGTCAGGGGAAGGTAAACAGATGAAATTCAGGGTTAGAGTTGTACATTTATCCCTGCAGAGGGAAGATGGGAACGAAGCACATGTAACAAATTGGGAAAGTTCCAGTTTGGAGCATATGCTTGGCAGGATGTTGAAAAGACTATGTCACCCTACTGAATCAACGGGAGCAAAATGATTACTGCATTTGGGGATGTCTGAGGGAGAAAGATTGCTCAGCAAGGCAGCAAAAAGTATTCAGAGAACCCAGCTTTGCTATAGTTTCCCCAGAGGCTGAAAGACGTGGTCAGAAGACTCCCGGCTCTGGGAAGCGAAGTGCTCAGAGCTGAGGGAGTATGTCCTGAGCACTGCGGGGCAAATACGGCACTTCTGTCTGTGGCTCCAGCCAGAAGAGTTTCTGATGATATGGTGGGGACTAAGGCTTATGTGTATATGTATTAAAAAACAAAACAAAACAGACAAAACCAAACCCAAAACACTACCATTGGATTATCACTATAGGCATCCCTATATGTATACTACCATTGGTTCATGCCTATATATGCATTGGCATCAGCCAATGACAGTTTTAGTCCAACATCTTTGATTTTTTTTCCAAAATGAATACAATACAGTGAGGTGTCGGAACAGCATGTTAAAGGTGCTCACCACAATGCCTCACCAAAATCCCTGTCTGGGAGACAGGAGGGACAGAGAGACTGGAACTGGGAATTGCTTGTCTAACCTAACTTGTGCCGTGGCCAGATGCAGAGCTCTGCTGTCCAACTATGTCTATTGGGCATGAGGTATTAGTCCTGATAAAGAGCTTGAGAAACTGAAGAAGAGTTTGAGAGAGTACAGAAGCGAAAGGCTGAAGGTAATCTGGTGAAAGCAAAGTTCAGCGAGCATTTTCAGGTACCATTTGTTTCAGAGAAATGGGTGACCCTTGTGTTCTTTTATAGACTCTGATTGCGCACGATGAGCCAATATGCAGCGGTAGATAGAAAGGCTCAAGTGGCACTCTAGACGGATGAACGCAGCCCCTAGCAGCATGGGCGGGTGCCTTCTGATCGCAGCTTTAAGGCTGACCGTGCCCAGGCTGATAAGGATTCTCATGGACAGTTGCAGCACTGAAAGGGCAGGCACTGCTGTGATCCTCTGCTATCAGTAAGGGCACTATCATTGGTGCAAAGCAAGCTAAGTATCAATATGCTCAAGCAGAGAAAAAACAACATGGCCTGTTAACTGTGAGAAAGGCTCAGTCTGAGCTAAACTGACCTTTTAAGTACAGGTACATACTTTTCATTGTCAACTCTGGCACTGGAATTACTGTCCAGCAGACCTTGGAGATACCATATCCTGCAGATGATGCTGTGTCTTATACCAGCATCCCACAGCCTTCCACTCCAGGCACTGGGACGGTCATGGAGGGAGGACAGACACAAATGTATCTATGGCCAAATCTGAGCTCTGCCCACCTGGGCCTATGGCTGTACCTGCCTGCTGGCAGCAATACAAACCCTGGAAACACCTAGAGCCTTGCCCTGGCTTGCTTCCAGTTGGGGCTGCAGCTCTGGGAAGGTTGCTTCCACGAAAGTCTTTGATATGGGGAGAATCTATGAGAAGTACTAAGCGATGGGGGGCGTGGAGGGAATAAGTCCTGAGAAGGAGAGGAAGGCAGCTGCCTTTCATCTCTGTGCTGTGCTGGCAAGATTGCGTCTAAGACCTGCACCAGCTTGAGAGCAGTTTGCTAGGACTGTCTGAGAGGTATCGCTATCTATACCCTTAGTTCCTCACTAGTAAATCTTCCCTGCAGCATTAATAAAAGTTACCTGCATTTAAATCTTTTCTGTTTCTTTTATTTAGCCTGGTTTGAGTTGCCAAGTGGCTTATTACACTTTGCACTGAGCACAGAGCGGCTGTGCAAGCTGCTGAGCGAGGGGACCGCAGCCGATGCTTCCAGCCAGCTTGGGGATCGCAAGCACCAGCCACAGGTGAGTTTGGGTTTGTGAAATGGGTTTGTCAAACCCACAATCATGTCCTGGTCACCAGTGGACTGCCATCTGCTGAGCCGAGCCGTGTGGCTGGGACGATTCTCCAGTGAGCTGCTGCGTGGTCAAGCCCAGAGCTACATCACTTTGGGGAATTTCGCCTCTAGCTTCAGTCAGCATTTACGAGTCCTGTTAAACCTGAATAACCACAATCCGGGGCTCTTGCTTCAAAAACATCAGGTGAAAATGATGGTTCCCAAAGCTTTAGTGAAGTAAACTTGTCTCTTCAGAATATTGCTTACGCACCAGGAATTTTTTTTTTTTTTGCTTTAAGAAATGGATGGATTTATGGATTATTGTTGCCAGTGTTTGTGCCTACTCTTAATTCTTTGTACTTTCACACGCTTTCCACTGCAGATACTGAAAAGCTTGTGTGAAGGGTGTGTTTACACATATTCACTCCCAGGACTCTTGCAGGGAGGTTTCAGTGTGCAGAGTTCCCCGTCCTCTCACACGCCATCAGCCAGTGACTGCTAGGTCACATCTGCATTAAAAGTCACATTTGTTTAGCTAAAGTTAAACTTTGAAATCTATTTAATTACACTGGTGTAAAACTGTTTGTGGGCGCTCTTCTGTGCGCTTTAATTGAAATCTGCATTGCATTGGTTTTTCTTTTGGAAAGCTGAATCTGTTTAACAGCATCCACATGGGTTTGCAATTGGTTTCAATAAATAGAATTAAAACCAGGTTTTGCCTAAATTGCTGCAAGTTTTAATGCAAACAAGGCCTTGGCGAAACTGAAAATCCCCTTGATTCTTCGGGAGTGTTTCTCTCCCCCGTGACACGTTCGTGCGTTCAAATGCGCTGTGAACCAGTCTGCAGGTTCTCCAGTATCCAATCTTTTCCTGAAACAAGCAACCTACTTTGAGTTTAGCAGCCTCTCCCCTGCCCCTGACTGGCTCTTGTGCTTCCAATCAGGCACAGAGGAAACATTTAAACACGCAGCCCCTCTGCTTTGCCTCCCTGGCTCTGCTCAGAGCAGGAATCAGCCATGCAACTCAGCCCAGGTAAGGCCACACTTCACGATCCCTGTTGCGGCGATGTTACGTGTAACAGATTTTCCCCTCGAAGTGCCTCGATTTACTCTATGCCTCCTCACTGCACAAAGAGGGGCAGGGAGTAAAACCCTCCTGTGCCCTGGGAGGGCAGAGGCATGGTGAGAGCAACTTGCACACAGCTGCTGCTTCGCCCTGGTACAGCTGACACCAGCAGCTTTCCCTGGCTGAGGGCTGGGATGGGAGAGGCTGGTGGGTGGGATAGGAAGGCTGTCAGGGGCTGTTGAACCAGCCCAGGTCCTTGTCCTGCTTCTGCACAAGACGGGTGTCAATGCTTGGGGCATGCGGCAGCCCTCCAGCTCACTCTCTTGTGCAACTGGACGCTGTTCTCGCCAGGCAGCGTAAATGGCAGCGTATGATGTGGTATCAGGTTTGCCACCGATGAAAAGAACCGGCGCAGAAAATCCAGGAGGGTGTGCACCTCCTAAAAACCTCCTCTCTACCTTTTTCACATGCTGTTAAATTACTCTTATGCCTGAGTGTAATTTTCTGGCTGTTCCCCGTGCCCATGAATTACCCAACATGGCATGCTGGATCCTTAGCTGCAGGACAGTTTTTCCAGTTGTTTGTTTTGAAAGCTCTTAAGAGCAATATACTATCAGCTGAGGTTTCTAATTAACTCTGAATAGCTAGTCTGCTGCCACTCAAGTATAATTCTCATTAGCATCTCAGCTAACAAGCTTCAGTGTTTGCCCTCCTAATTAGCTTCTAGTTAGAAGTCTTTCCCTATCCTAAGATGTGCTGTTGTTAATTGCAGTTCCAATTGCTTTTACAGCAAACTCCTGAGAGACTGCTAAAACTGCTGGTTTATATAGCCTGATAGAGATCAATATCTGGGATGCTTACAAGTGCGGGTTCTTTATTCTCCTGTAAGTGTGTGTCTATACGGCATGCTTATGCAAAGGGGAGGGGGGGGCGGGGCAGAGCTGCAGCTTTTAAAATAAACGAGGAAATATTTTGCCTTTTAGACAGGTGGTACGATCTCGAAGTGAGTCTGCTTAAAGCAAAGTACAACTTTCACAGCTAATGCTGCATGAACTGCTTTCCAGGGTGGGGTTTTTTTTTTTCCCCCATGCAGCTGTCCATACAATGGCTGATTTTCTATGCCCATGGGTTTCCAAGCGTTCGTGAGTGCCCCGCAAAGTGCCCTATTGATGCTGAGTTTAAAAAGCAAGTGTATTAGCCTGTTGCCCGGACAGAGCATGTGTCAGGTTAGCTATTTCTTCTAGGCTGCTAGCTCAGGATGGTATTTCTGTGGAATGCTCTTAGCACAGTTTAATGTATGCCTGTGAGTTGGATTAACCCCTTAGTCCCTACAGCTTGGGAGTACTTAGAGCACATTTAGTCAAACAGCTGTGGCTGTGTAGAACAGGCTAATTGATTCAGCGGAGCAGGGTGTGTGGTTGTGCAAGTTTCCACTAGAGCACAATGAAGCATGCAGATGGAGAAAGGTAAGTCTTACGAGTTTCACAAAATACCTTAAGTTGTCAAGTGCTCGTCCCATGGAAGTAAATCCGTTCTGTGCAGACTTTCAAATCACATATTTGCTTCTCAAAGAGGGGAAAATATTGCTCAGCTTGTGAAGCTTTACTAGTGGACTTCTCACTCCAGACATGCCCAGAGTCCTCCTGTTAACCACTTTCTAAACTCAAACCCACTTTTTGCTGAGGGTTCTGAAATTGGTTTGATTAATCAGATCCCATGCATCCCACTGCTCTGGGTAGGATAAGAAGAGGGCAGCACTGAAACAGAATATTGAATTTTATCATAGGATGCCTGGATCCCTCTACCTTGATAACTGCTTCCTGCTTCTCTTTTTGTAAATTGAGGGGTAAGGTCTTGATGTTACCAATACAAATGAACTTAGAAGAGAAAGATGACACTTTTATTTGTCTTAGGAAAACTACTATAATCCTGCAATGCTTTGTTATGCTACAACTGAAGGCTCTGGTTCTAGAGGACCCAATGCACCTGAGCAGAATCCCCTTAAAGCAACATACAGATGTAGGGAGGTGCCCAATCAGATCCAATTGTAGTATCAGGCTTTTAGAAAGGGAGAAATTCTGGTAATGAATATGCTTTGGTTCATAACCCATTGAAAAATCAAGTTTAAATATGGCCTGCTCGCACTAATAGCAATAGATTTAATTAGTCATAGGTCTTTCAAATCTGATTGCTTTAGAAAAATGCATAAGCACTTAGATGGACCTAAGGTAATTGGGCAAGTGGAAAGGGTGGGAGTATGTTTACACAATGTTGCATATAGGTCTGCTTTTGTTCATATAAGATTTAATCTTTCGGTCATAAATTATTCATTAGTATTTTTTAGCTGTAAAAAAAATCAGAATTTAGAACACAGCCCTTGATGAGAAGCTGATTTTCTTGATTTGACTATCTATATCCAATTAATGTGTTGGAAAATAGGAGTAATGATGGTGAGCAAATCTCAGTGTTTGAATCTATTTCAGTTACATATCAAAGAGGCATATTTAAATGAACTGTTTAAACTTTTTCTGCAAAACTGGACTCCAGATCACAAATATGCCATTTACGGTGCTGTACTTCAGTTACAGATGGCAGCATAAAGTGAAGCACACTCAAATGATCAAACTTTTTTAGCAGCTTTAAAGTAAAACTTGAGTTTGGGTTTGGGGAAAGGAAAAAAAAAAAAATTTCAAGTGAGGGATCTGTAGTGTAAGTATTAAATACAGATTAAGGCAGGGAATTAATCAAAGATAGCAGAAAGAATTCAGAACAAAGGGTTCTGATGATAAAACAGAGAAAGACACAAAGCACTTAAGTGAAAGTCCAGCTACTGAGGGACTTCGCCCTCAGGGGAAAAAAAAAAACCAAACCCAAACCCAAAATAACCCTTTCAGATCAAAATTGTGCAGATGCTACCAACATGTTAGTGTGAGGCATCAGACATGAATTTGCATGTCCTGCAATGCAAGGGAGATGTTGATTATTTTATGCATTTTCAAGAAAAATATATTTCCTTCTTAAAAGGTCCCATTTGTGAGGACTTCAGTGTCTGGGGGGAAAACTTCCAAGGACTGGAGCTTGAGATGTAACAATTATACTGCCCTTGCAAACTGTTGAATAGCTAAAGCTAAGCATGGAGGGCTTCTCATGATCTCTGTCCTCCTTAACACGGTTTGTCCTAAGTATTTTTGTCATGAAACCAGTTTATATAGTGCTGGCTTATTGCCAAATTTCTCACATAAAGTATTTTTCTTGATGTGATTGTAAGCTAAATTGGTGTCATGATCTTTTTGTTAAAGGCAAGCAATAAATTACATTCTGGGATAGAAAAATGGTGATAAAGTACCATCTACACTGACAGCATAGAAAGAATAATGTTGAAATAACTCATAAACATACTGATTGAGTAGGTTTCTCTATAGATCAGGCAGAGTCTTGACTCCATCTCGTTCAGTAAATGTTCATGAGGTTTTTTGAATCTGAAAATGGAGAGGATCTCATAACCCTAATTCTTTCTTCTAATAAGACTATGATCCAGGCCATTTCTTACAGCAGAACAGCCCTTCTGCATAAATCATTAGAGAGGGCATTCCCTTAATTATTTATACTACACATACCAGGTGTTCTGATTATGAAATTTCCCTTGAGGCTCCAGAAGGAAATGAAATCCTAATAAATGTATGAGATAGATAGTGGAACAATGCTAGAATCTCCTGGATGAAAATCAGTGATCTGTGTCAGTGATCTTCCTTACAATGGTTTTTAGAAAACATTACAGAAGCAAATCTTAGACTTGTCATCCAAACTATGCTGGAGGTATGAAGAAACTGCCCTTCCAGGGAACTTCAGCGCTCTTGTGGGAAACAAAGAAAGAATAAGGCTAGGGGAATACATTTCTTGTCTCAGAGAGATGTGGACGTGGCAGTGTTGATATTGGTGTTGACTGTGTTCGTAATTAGTATTATTGCACGGTGATGACTGAAACATGGTCCTGAAACTGTTTGGAAAATTCCCCTTATCAAAATGCTGGCTGAGAAAATCAGAGGACTCTGTTTTGGAAATACGGGCTGCTCTTGTCTTGGCAAATGGAGCAATTGCATTTGGAAGAGACACTTGTATTTGTTTGAGACGCTTGTTATCAAGAAAGCATTCAGTGAAGTACAAGGGCAGAAAGGGCCTTTCTTTGCAGAAGTAAATGGAGAGATATCAATGACACTAAACATAGGATCAGAAAAGGAGAAAGACCTTGATGTGAGAGACTACAGGGAAAGCAATGTATGGATGTGAAACAACTTAATGTAATAGGAAAAAGACAACACTGGTTTTAACCCAGAGCAATGTGCAATGACCAGGACAAACTCAATTTTCTTGTCCCTGTGCAAACAAAGAAAATCTCTAAGAGGTGGAATACATAAATATAAGAATGATTCTTACAATCTTGTGGTTCAAAGGAACAGCTAAAAGAGTAAGACGCTTGCAGAGAAAATGCAGCCGGTGAGAAGACATTGTAATAAGAGCTCAAGGAAGTGTGTATCGCTCTTCTAGCAAAAGGCTTGAGCAGAACTCTCTGAAAAGCTGGTATTGTTTAATGGAAGAGCAGAGATGTGTTAGAAGTAAAAAGACATCTTTCAGAAAGTGGAGGTCATGTTTGAACAGAGAAAATAGAAAAGAGCATACATTCAAGTTAAATAAGGCAAGTTAAATAAGGCAGGTAAAAGCAGTTTTGAGGAACAACTTGCTGAACTCACAGAAACAATGAGAAAACCCCTTCAAACACGTGAAGAGTAGGAAGCCTGTCCATCAGCAGGCTTGATAGGTGATTGCAGTGTAATAAGAACACTCAAAGTACATCTGGCTGTTACAGAAAGGCTAAATAAATCTTTGCTTTGCTGTTCATTATAAAGGATCTCAGGGAGCTTTCCCTTCTGGAGCGTTTTGGTACCTGAAAGAGTGTAAAGAGCTGTTTTAAATTGAAGTGTCAGCAGAACAGGTTTAGAACAATTGGATAAAATGCATAATACTGTTGATAAAAATAGGTGGTAGCCATGGTAGCCACCCAAGAGTCCCAAATCTGGAGCTGTTGAATTAATGGTTTTGTTTGATATGAATTAAATAATGGCTGTGGCAAATGTAACTGATGTTTAAAGGGCTATGTACAATGGTAAATCCAGCCTTTCTTGGGCAAATTCATGGAAACTAAAATGAAGACTTGAATTCATAGAGTAAATATGATATATTGGGTAAATGTCAAAAATGGGTTTTGTAGAAGGAAGCTGTCACAAATCTGTGTGCTTTGAAGCCCAGCAGCCCATGGGTAGAGGTGATTCAGTTGATAAGGTATAGCTGGACTTCCAAGGTCCCTTACTAATGGTCATCAAACCCCCTAAAATCTCAAGAAATAGAAGGGAAAGCACTCCTGTAGTTTTGAACTGGTTATGGCTCTAATTAGTTAAAGGTAATAACAGAGGAGAGGAACTGAATCATCAGTTTTCCTATTGCGGAAAAGTCACCAGGCTACAAGGGTCTCTGTTGGTATCTCTTCTGTTAAATTATCTACTAAAGTTTTAGGAAAAAAGGAGAGATGACAAACTTTACATACAAGAAATTTTCAAGGTAGTCAAAGTTAAAACCGGCTGTGAATATTCTTCTCCGTTTTCTCACCCAGTCTAGACAACTGCAAAGTAATGCATAAGGGAAAAGAACTGTACCTATGCATCCACAGAGATGTAACCATTCAGGAAAACTATCTTGGTGTCATTTTGAATAGTTCTTGGAAAATACCAGCTCAATCCTTAGTAGTGCTCAAGAACATAAATAGAATGTTAAAGACTTTACAGACAACTTGAAATTAAAAAAAAAAAAATTAGATTTGTGTGTAAATCCACAATATGCCCAAGTGTTGTGCAGTGTGATAACTGTGTCTTGAATACAGTAGAAGCAGAAATGGTAAACAGAAAAGCTGCCATAACGATAATACATACAGAATTGTTTCTGTGCCAAGACAACTTAACCATAGGCTTGGAAAGGACCCCTGGGGTCACCGTGTTCAGTCCTCTACTACTGCTGGCACCATGGCATACAGCTTTTTCATGTATTTCTCAAATGCTGCCAGAGAATTATCTGGTCTCTGATTTGAATGCATTAAGCTTGTTCAGCTCTGCTTACATTGCAGTAGATAGCCGTCCTACTCTTGTTCATTCCACCTTTTCCCCCCTGTTCAGCAGTGTCGTTCGTGCGGAAAACTGAGCTAGGTTCTAAAACTAAAACTGGTAGGACTGCGCTGTGTATTGGCATGTGGTATAATTAAATTTTGAATATTTAATTAAATAATGTCATAGTGCAAGCAGTATTGGTCAGCATTGTTCTCCAAATGACAAAAGCAATGCTGAACTTTGTAATGCTCCCACACCATTGCAAATACTGAAAAAATGGCCATAGCAAGTCAGTGGAGACAAAACTGTGTGGTATTTCTTCTACAGCCAACAGGTACTTGGCTGGAAGGACCATAAGCCGTGTTGGTGTCCTTATGCTCAGACTTACAAAAATGTAGGATCCTCTCTTTTTTTCTTAAAATTAAAAAAATAAAAAAACCTCCAAGGAATTTAATCTCTGTACAACTGTGTACTTTTTCCTAACACAAGCCTCCCAAACACTTTGTGATGCTATGGATACAGGATATCAAATGCCACCAGCAGGTGTCTTCAGAGCTGTGGGAGTCCAGCGAGGAGATTGTATTCCTTGGCAGAGATTTTTAAATTGTCACCTTGTTAAGGTGAGAGGGAGATTCTGTCTAAAATTACCAGCATGGAACAATGCAGAATTTTAGCTGTAACTTCCTTATTTTGTGGGAGGAGGTTTAGGGGCACTTGCTGTTCACTTTTAATGCTGTTGGATAAACTAACGACTATGTTGCTGAGATGAGTCTGAAATCTAAACCAAAAATTTGTGTCAGATTTTATTTCCGACTGGGCCCGAAACAAATTCTGCAGCTCTTGCACACATCTGCCTACAAAATTATCTTGACAAATGTCTAAAAAGAATTGCAAATATTTCCATTTACTCAGCCTACTCACCTGTCCCTATTTAGAGGGATACCTCCTCTAAATACCTCCTGTTTTGTCAAATAGCGTCCCTTTTCTACTCCATAGCTCCTATTTTTATGGTTAGTGTATTTCAGTGAGATTAAAATGTACTTATTTTCTCAAAGGGTTTATTTGCAACTTCCAAATAGTGCTACTTGTCCTTCCACTTCTTTCAAATACATATTTAAAGAATTGGAAGAAACAACAAAATTGAAGAAAATCGGGCTCACAGGATTTAAAAACACATGCATAGACTTGCTCTTTAATTACAAACATACTCTTTTCTAACAATTAAACGTAGAGCTAGCTCTTACTTTATTGCATTGGTTTGTGATAAAAACACGTTGGCTAACAGCTACTTTAAAAATTCCTTTAAGAAACCCCTTTGGTTAAATTTTTGCAGCTAAACTCTTTTGGTTTGAGGATGAAGAAGTCGCAGGAAGCTAGACTAGAGACACAATAGCTGGTAAAACTATAGAAACTTTCTATAAACTACCGAACTAGAGAGAGTTTTATGATCTACTTAACAGTCAAGGAGCCCAGACTATTTTTAACCTCAGCTTAAACAAACACTTAAAAATTCAAGGTAAAAGCACTTTGGTGGTGATAAGAGATTTTTAGTTTGACATTTTAACCCTAAAGTAATAGGCTAGGACTTCGAATGGTGGGAACTGATGTATCTCCGGTGATTTCAAGAGGGCTTGTTTCCAGGATCTTGTTCCCTCCCCGATACTTGTCCCTTGAGTTCTCTGCACTGATATCTGCTTAGGCTCCTGGGCGCCCTTTTCCCGTCCCCATGCTAGCTCTCACGCTGCATCCCGCGAGCGGCTCCCACACTCTGCAAGCTCCAAACCCGGCCAGGGGAGTCAAACCTGCCCCTGTTGCCAAAGTCTCGGCTCACACCTTGCGCTCGCTGTTTAAGATACAAATGACTGGTGTGGTGGTTTTCATATAACAGCTTAATGGTTGTAATACTCGTCTCAGAAGTGGTCAAACTTGGGTTTGGGTCCTCCTTCTCCCAAGGGATATTCAAATCCACCTGTCCCTTCCCAGGCTGTAGGCAACCTCTCAGCCCTTCCTATTGAAGTTGTGCCACGGTGCGGAGAACAATTCGCAGAGCCGGAGAGAAGCAAGTGGGAGCCTGACTGTGGCCTACCGGCTGGGACCTCCCCTGAAGGGAGGTGGGGAGCAGGTATCTGGCGGCATTCCCAAGGCTGCTTACTGCACGCTTTGCATGAAAACATCACTGGATAAAAATCAAAACTGGCCCTGGAGGCAGAGTCCAAACCCAGCACCTCTCTCCACAGGGGGAGGTTGCAACCACCTTGCCCTGGCAGCGGGTGCTATTTTTGTGCCACCCCAACCACACCCTCTTCCTCCAGCCATGTCTTTAAATGAAAGTCGAAGCGGCTGCTCCCTCGTACCGACGCCAGAGCTGCGTTGAGGAGTGTTAGCTGCGCTCACAACTTCCCAATCTCCAGTGGGCTTTCACGCGTGTAAGTGCTAAGAGGTTCAGCTCAGCCAAAATGGTGGGATCACGGCATGGAGGAAGAAAACCTTGAGGTACCCAAATACCTTCTTTTGGTGAAAAAAATGGGTTTCCTGTGGACTGTTAGGCACCTAATCAGTTATTTTCTTGGAGGAACGGAGAAGTCATGGCTAATTTAACCCCGTGTCTCAGGCTTGGAAATCGTTTCCTGTTGTGATACTCTTTAGGTACCTCTGTGGCTTTGAGGACCTTGCCTTAAGTGAATTGAAAGCATGTTTCATTTTGAGATGTGACTGAAGGACGTGCAAGGTTGACTTCAGTTCTGGAGTGTCCAATTCTCTTTTGAAAATTACTTCAGTTTCACAGTCATTTAGAAGCTTTTGAAATTTTTTCTCTTGCTATCTCTGGCTTCTCCTTGTGTAAAATAGAGATAACAATACCTTCAGGACCCACCATGTTTTAAAAAAGACTTGCGATCCTCTGAAGGACAGCACGCTGAGCATTGGGCATTAACTCGCTAATGGAAGAGCTTGGCAGATGAGAGAAAAGTAGGGAAAAATTGTGCCTGCTGGTGGCCTGGGTGAGGCTGGGATGTCTTTTTAAAGAGACAACTTTTGCTGGCAGTGGTCAGATGTGTGGATGAGGATGTTTGTCATATTCTTTTGGCTTAAAGTGAGTAGCTTTCAGCACGTAGGAATGAGGTTCTTGAAGGCTTATGGGCCAATTCAAGTCCATTATGATGAGACTATATAGCACGGGGAATGTATTTGTCTGCACTATTTGAAAGGCTAGAGTCTGCAAGCTAAACTAAACCCACCTCATTTAGACAAGATGACCTTGGCCAAGCACGGCTGACCTTCCTCCTCAATTGCTCTGAAATGTTTCCTTGCTCCCCTCCCCACATGGTGCGTCGTTCTGCCAAACTCTTTCTCCCCCAGACACGAAGTTCTGCTCCGGGTCAGTGATCTGCTGCGAAGACTCCTGCGTTGACTTCAAGGCTCATGGAGGATCTTCTGTTCCTAGGACATCAGGTACCAAAGGTTTTCTTCCACACCATAAAACCCCCAAAGCTATAAAAGTGCAGGTTTGTGTGTTGAGCCTGAGCCTCCCTTCTGCTCCACCTCTGAAAAGCAGGGCAAGGGAACGGGGCTGAGTGTTTCAGGGCTGCAATTTCTGAGTGTGGGGGGGAAAAAAAATAGAAGTTGCTGTGTTGTCTTCTCTTCAGCCAGAGGAGGTCAAGCTGGTCACTGTTTCAGTCCCTTCTAAGGAGTCGCTTCACAGGTTTGTACCTTGTGGATAGAGGAGTCCGCATTATAATACCTGCTTTCTGTGGTGATTGCTGATTTGGGTTTTTATAAGGTTTAACTGATCCGTACTTTGTGCTTGAACCCATTTGCTTTCTCCGGATGCGCTGGCTCTGAGGTTGCTGTGTGGCTGGACCATTTCAGAGATGTCAGCTAGTAGACTGGGAGGGGTGTATTTTAAAATTTGTTGACTTTCAACATTTCTTCACGATTTTGAGTCCGACAACTTTTTGTGTCTCATGGCAGACACGCCTTCTTACAATCCTGTATTGGACTGGTAGTCGGTCTCATTGTCTCCACAAGCTTTTACATGCAGAATTTTCTGATGAGACTATTGCTTAAAGAAAGACAAAATAATTTCTCTTTTTGGTGATCCTCGTGTAAAATTACAGCACACAGAAAAACAACTTGTGGCATTCAAGCGTGTTTTTGCTTTTTTAGCAGTCTCGGATTTGTCCTGAGACGGTGCGGAGTCTGTAGGGACCTGCAATGTGTTTCTGAATTTTTGGAGGGAAAATACAATGCTCTTCCGCTTCCTGAGGGTTATTCTGCACATAGTGAGGCTTCCCTGGGCTCTGCTGTGAGGCGATGGCCTGGTCTTCCTTCAGCTGTCCTTTCCTCTCCTCTTCCAAGACTTACATTGGAATAGTTGCTATTAGAAATCCGCCAGAGAAAATAATGTGCGCGTGTGTGTGTATGTATACAAATACATATATATATACGCGCACATGTATAAAAAGCATGTGTGTGTACATATATGTGTGTGTATAAATAAAATAGGCAGCAGCACCGATGTTGGCTCTCTGACAATAATTAACACAGTCAAATGTAAACAAAAACCTTATTCACAAGATTTACTTACTGTTTTACTGTGGTTTCATACAGAATTGAGCATTTGGGAATGAAAGAGAGAGTTGATTTTCGACCATTTCTGAGTGCACTGCAATCATATCATGTTAATAATCTGAAACAAAGCTGATCTCGCTTTCCCGTATTGTAGCATGTCGAAAGCAGTGGGAAGCATCTAAATTATCTTAAAAGGGAGAGTGAGTCCAGAAAATTTGACTGATAACTCACACCACCTGTAATATTTTAAATGCTTAGACAGGAACTTGCATGTGATGTCTGCCTGCAGGAGTTCTCGTTTGCAAGATAAAGATGATATAGGGAGGCAGAGTAGAATAGAGCACAATAATGTTTCTAGAACATTTACAGTAATGAGACATATAAAACACTCCCAAAATATTCCCAGTAGTTGTGGTGACCGGTGTTCAGGATTCTCTTCTGCCTTTACAGCAGAAGAAATGTGAAAATGTGTATTTCTGCCAAGCAAACACTAGTAAGGATATATCTGATCCTGTTTTTGGGACCGTGAATTTTATTACTGAGTGAAGCGTCTGGTTCTGACATTCCAGGGGATATTTTCTGTTGCTTCAAAACCTTTTTGGACCTTTCTTTCAGCTTTCATCTCTGGTTAAATGACTCCTTAACCCTGCAAGGCACTGCAGAAAAAGCACGTTAATTTTTGTGTCTGGGGGTCTGCCGTTGACCCAGCATTACAGCTTTTGCCCAGAGGCTGGTGGAAGTCTGGATGTCAGTTGTTGTTATCCGATAGCCATGTACAATACCCAGAGAGGCGCTGTGCAGATCAGAGGTCAGGGATGGAGCTGCAGATCGGTCGATGAAAGAATTTGGTTATTGTGGAAGCAGGTTAAAGCAGAGATCAACACGAGGTACAGTAGCTGGGTTTTGGCTGGGCGTCGGGGTATTCTCCAGATTTCAGGAGGCAGAGGAGATCAGAGAGTTTGTCAGGAATATTTCAAGTAACGTCAAACAGCTCTTGTCAGACTTGCTCCTTTGTTTTCAGAAAGGCAGGATGATATTTTGGAAAACGTTTACTGTCGTGGTTTTGCTAGACTGGTTTTTACAGCCAGAAAAAATGGATAAGGGTTTGTCTTGTCCCATTTATTAGGGACGTCCCAAGTCCTCACTTCGCAGACGTGTGTCAGGTTGTCCAGCCACTCCAGCTCGTGCGTTCAGTGGTCCTGCCAGATCAGCACTTCACTGAAGTTCTCCATAATGTATTCACAAAAAGTGATAAAACACCCTGTAAGAGGCCTCAAGGAATGATTAGTTTAATCTTCAATTAGTTCCCACTGAGACTTGATGAGAAATCATTTGAAAAGGTATGCGTGAGCTTTAATATAATCTGCCTGTCCAGTTGTCATGAAGCATAGTGTGCAGAAAGAAAAGATGTTGCAAATGGAGAAAACCATGGCATTGGGATCAAATATTTTAGACTGCTGCCTGTGATGCGTTTTTGGTCTGCTTGAGTGGCTTCAGCCACTGGGGTATGCTACGGGGCATTAAAGACAGCGTGGGGGAAGAGTCAGCGCAAACAGTATGTTCAAGCATGCAAGCCATCACTGTTGGGTTCAAGCTGCAGTATATTAGTAGGGAAGAATATTTTCATTTATATGGCTAGTGAGATGCTGACAAGAAGCAGTCATGCTTGTTCTGCCCTTGGCTGGGAAGGTTTGTGGATCAGGCTGTTGAGCTCTTTCTAAATCCACAGCAAAACAGGAGTTAAGCCAGTCCAAGTAGTTTTTACAATACCCTTTTACAGTAAGGTGAGTGAGGTGCGGGGAGAAGAGGACTGACTTCCTAAGTCCTTTGGAGTTGGCCAGTTGCCTCTAGGAAACAGTTGCACAAGAGTGCCTCCCTTGGGAAACGCACTATTGCTTTCTGTTTGCACAGCAAATGAAAAACACTGGCCACTTTTATTAAAGAGAATGAGATGCTGTGTTGTGAACTGGCTTGGTTTTTTGTAAATTGTTTAGTCTTGTTTCTCCGCAATCAGATGGTGGTTCCTTGTTGCTTTGTTTAGAAGGTCTCTGGTCCTGCAGTCATTAAAGCTGTTTTATATAACCAAAAAATCCCAACCTTCTGAGCAATTGAAGATTTGCTTAGAACATGGGGATCCAAAAGTGCTCCTTCTGGCTATGCAGAAATCTGTCAATTGAATGTTTAGGGATGAAACAAAATAAGAATTCCCTAGTGCCATTCACATCTGCCACAGACTTCCTTTAGAGACAGCTTGTCTGTACTTGCATCTTCACGCTGGATGTCTCCTGCATCTGTGTGCTTTTAGGTTCCATACGTTTTAGGTCTGCACTCCCCCCTCAAACATCTGGGTTAGGTTTCTTATTTATGTTGGGTATGCCCGGACCCTGTGGAGTTTGGCTGGAAATAGGTAGGCTCTGCACTACTGAAAATCTGGTCTGTAGCTCTTCAGTTTTGTTACTATGCAGAATAATCTCTGCTCACTTACTGGAGGCAGCTTTGCTGCCAAAAAAGAAGAATCATTTGAGTGCTTGCTAATCTGCTACAGGCGAACTGAGTCCAGTTAATCCATAATTTAAATTAATCTTGTTGATTGCACTCGCATGATCTACTCAGCAGAGAAATGGATGGTGGCAGGTACTCTGTCACTCCTTTGGGTAGTATTAGCTTTGCTTGCCTCCAAATCTGCATCAGGGGAAGTTCAGACTGGACATTAGGAAAAGGTTCTTCACTGAGAGGGTGGTCGGTCGCTGGAACAGGCTCTCCAGGGACATGGTCACGGCACCAAGCCTGTCAGAGTTCAAGGAGCGCCTGGACGACGCTCTTAGTCATACGGTTTAGTTTTAGGTAGTCCTGCAAGGAGCAGGGAGTTGGACTTGATGCTCCTTATGGATCCCTTCCAACTTGAGATATTCTATGATTCTGTGAATACCCATGTTGCGGGTATCCATATATAGGCAAGGAAATCATGCACCTTTTCCCTCACAGACCTAGACTTATTCAGGGCACGTCCTCTGGTTTACAACACTGAATGCCATGTTGAATGAAAAGCACCGGGGAGGATTTTAAAATCACTGGTGGTATTGGACAGCTGGTGTTGGACGTGGAAAAGATTGCATCCGGAAGTGGTTTGTGGGTGTGCATTAGTTCAGGAGAACTTATGAAAGGAGGAAGATGGCTGGCCAGAACGTTCCCGTATGCGACGGCTAGAAGATGTTTCTTTGATCCGTAGGCTGATGGGATTGCTGGCAGCGTTTCACTGAGGCCAAGAGAGGAAGCAAATACACACTCCTTGGTTTAGTGATAGCCAAAACAATAGAAGCTAATGCCCAGATTGGAGGAACATGCTCAGGCTGGAATATAAACTGAACTCTGGTGGCTGGAGAGTGGTTGGAGCGGAGCCGTGTCTGATAAACAGCAGAGAGCCACGGAAAGGGGAAAAAACAGCTGGAAAAAGCCAGGAGTCAACGAGGAACATAAAAGCAATTGCAGTACAGGCTTACGGTGAAGGCAACGAGAGCAGATGCGGCATCCCTGAGCAGAAGGCCCGGTGGAGAGGCACGCTTGGATGTGGGAGGGGGAGATGACCCCTCCTGCCTGTCCCTGGGATGTCCAGGGAGCAAGGCTGTGCATGCTGTAAACCAAGAGGAATCACAAGACCCCAAATACTGGCAAACAACTTTGTCTTAAAAGGGGCAACGTTATATGCGTATCACAATGAACCTTTCTGTGTTGAGATGGGTCGTCCTCCTGCCTGTCACGAGATGTGAGAGCTAACGCTTAAGTTTTCAATACTGTGTTTGTCTTGGAGCTGCAGCTCGGTGTCCTGGTAGCTTGCTACTTGCGTAGATCCTCTGCACAAAGGCAAAAGTCATCCTTTCGGGGGAAGCATTTGGAAACACAGACCATACAGGACTTCACAGGCCGTATGGCTGCACAGTCTCTGTGGAACGACATGGAAACACGTGCTTCTACTGGAAACCCCATGTGTTTTCACTGAGGATAGCAGTTTTTTCATGTAGCGCTCTTGACGGGGTGCTAAACACTGCTGAAACACTTTGAGCATGGCATTGGCAATACAGTCATAGAATTATAGAATCATTAAGGTTGGAAAAGACCTCTAAGATCATCAAGTCCAACCGTCAACCCAACACCACCATGACTCCTAAACCAGGATCTGGAGTGCCACGTCTACACGTTTTTTGAACGCCTCCAGGGTTGACAACTCCACCACCTCTCTGGGGAGCCTCTTCCAATGTTTAACCACCCTTTCAGTAAAGAAATTCTTCCTGATATCCAATCTAAACCTCCCCTGACGCAACTTGAAGCCATTCCCTCTCGTCCTATCGCTAGTTTCTTGGGAGAAGCGTCCAGCACCCGCTTCACTACAATCTCCTTTCAGGTAGCTGTAGAGAGCGATAAGGTCTCCCCTCAGCCTCCTCTTCTCCAGACTAAACAACCCCAGTTCCCTCAGCCGCTCCTCATAAGACTTGTTTTCTAGACCCTTCACCAGCCTCGTTGCCCTTCTCTGGACACGCTCCAGCACCTCAGTGTCCTTCCTGACTGAACACAGTACTCGAGGTGCGGCCTCACCAGTGCCGAGTACAGGGGCACGATCACTTCCCTACTCCTGCTGGTCACACTATTCCTGATACAAGCCAGGATGCCATTGGCCTTCTTGGCCACCTGGGCACACTGCTGGCTCATGTTCAGCCGGCTGTTGACCAGCACCCCCAGGTCCTTTTCTGCCGGGCAGCCTTCCAGCCACTCTTCCCCAAGTCAGGACCAACCGCAACCTGCTGTGTGACGCTTCCAGTTTGGTCCCTTGAAAGCTGTAAACGTTTCCCATGCAAGGACAGGGAGATGCTGTGGGATGACTGACATCGCTAGCAGCCTGTCCCAGAAATGGCAGCTACCTCTTGTATGGTCTGAACTTCCATTAGCCACCACTTAAGCAGATAAGCTCTTTGGCTATTGCAGCAGTGCTGGTAAATTTGGTTTTACTTATCTTTTTGGCAGCTCTCAGATCAGGCAGTCTTTTGTGAGTATCGTTCAAACTTTATACGTTGAAACACTTTTCTTGAATTTTCATTCCTGAGGCTGCCTCGCAATAATACCCAAAACACCATTTACATTTTAGTTTTTAAATCTTTTATGAACTGATACAAAAATCTCCCGTGCCCTAAATATTTTATCTGAAATTTTTTTTTTTTCTTAAATCTTGTAAATTTTCCTCTGCGGGGCTGGATGGCTGAGCGAACCTTTGCGAGGGGAAAGGCCTGCAGTTGGGGGATAGTCCGGGGTCTCCAAGCAGAAGCACAGAAGGAGAGTCGGAGGAGCTCCTGCCTTTTGCGTCTTGGCAGACGTCTTTGATCTTTAATGCTTTTTATTTTCAAAAACTGTGGCCGATTAAACTGCAGAACAGCAGGACCTACTCCCACCGCTGTGCCCCACTGAGGCGAGTGGGTACGAGGCGTTCCCCTGGCAGCCTTGGGGTAATTGCTGGGCTTGCCGGGAGCGCGGCTGCGGGCATGGTCCAGCAAGGGACCGGAGCCTCCCCACGTCCATCGCGGGCCCTGGCAGGGAGTCAGGAAGAGGCAGCGTGGGGATGCAAACAGCTGCTAGGTGGATGCAGCAGGCTGCCAAGCTAGTAGCAAGCTCGGAGCGGTGAGGCTGGGCTTCTGGCAGGGAATTGCCAGAGACTTGCACTGCAGTTTCTCTGAGGTTGCTGGAAAAAGGCCCGAACCGCTCTCCTTTCTGGAAGAACAGCAAGCTAGAACACATTTATTCAATGCAGCTCTAATGCTTGCTACCACAATGGTGCAAAAACTTGCTTAGCTGGAGTCTTGCACCAGTGCCAAGCTCCCTGCACTTGGCTCGCTCTCATCTGTTTGAATCTGGGGGATGGCTTCTCACTAATGGATCAATGAATCGATAACCTCCTTCAAGCATTTATTTAAATATCTCTACCTTTTACACCGCTGTTAGCAAGGGATGACACCAGCAGCATTAATTCCCAGCAGCATTAATTCTTGCTGGGGCAGAAATGATGCTGCGTGCAGCTGCAGCACCACCATGGTCAAACCAGCTGCCGTCGTCTGGTTTTTCGTGACGCAGCGTTTTCCTCCTGCCCCGCTGAGTCATGGGAATGTAGCTCAGGCACAGGGCAGACTTCTGTGCGACAGGGATTATTTTTGGCTTTTTGTGATACATCTCAATTCAAACTGGATTAAATCATGGTCTACGTCTAAAGTGAACTGTTTAGAACAGGTTCTCAGAGGAATTTATTTCTGAAAGAGAAATATTTGCATAGCATTTTAGGAGCAGTTTTTAATGAACTAGACACTTTCCAGCATGTAGCTTGCTAAAATGTGCTAAAAACCAAATAAGGGCAGCAGGACTTACTGAGTAACCCGTTCGTCTAGGAAAGGAGTATGTCTGATGCTGTGTACTGCAGGGCTGTTCCATATGCTAAGGACCTGCAAATGATTTCTTAAGAGTAAGCAAATCTCAGAAATGCTCTGTTTGCTATAAATTGAACTGGGAGTATGACACATGTAGAACTGATGTCTTTGCTCTCTGTACTATATAACTAAATTTTTAAGAATATTGCCTGTCTCTCCCTGTACGCCTGAAAATTTAGGAACATGTGTGACTGAAAGTCCATCTAGTCTGCCATCCTGCCTCCATATATTGTAAGTGCCAGACATTCTGGGAGTGGTTGTTTGTAACTTCTGGACATAAGGGATTCCCCCCCCCCACCCCCCCCAATATGCTAAACTAGGGTCTGTAGGATGAGTGTTGGTATTTCTGCTAAACTTAAAAAAATAAAAAGTTACTTAAAAATTCTTAGTGCTGTCATTTTTAATCTAATTACTACCAACATACCAGTCTTTACCTGGTTTCTCCAAGCAGTGAATTCCTTGGGTTCCCTGCAGTCCATGAGCTCCTTCTTCTAAAGGCCCACATAATTCCAGTTCTCCCCCTTGTCTGTGCTAATGCTTCCTGGTCTGACCATGAAAACTGCTGAAGCCCCGCTTCCCGGCTTGTCTGCGTTCACCTCGCTGTCTCTCGCCACCCTTCTCTCTCCGACTGAATGTCTGTGCAAAGCTGGCTTCCATGGTTACTACTAAAATAGGCAAAGGAGATATTTTTGGTCAGAATATGCCGGTTCAGCAAGATCAAAATGCTTTTGGGAAATGTTCTGATTACAGTGAAATTCAAGCAGGATGTGGTCTAGCAAAATGAAATCAAAAACCTCTCCAGCTCCTTCCAGCTCACCTGCATCTTCTCAGACCACCGTCCTCCTGGGCTGCCTGGTGCCCTGCTCTGCCATCAGGGAAACGTGCCACAGAGATAGCCCCGTGGTCGGACATTTGTGTGGAAATGTTCATTTTTCTTGTTCTTTTTGTTCCAAGCATTGACATATAAAAATCTTCTCTGCCCCGTGTCAGCCAGGATGCCTTCCCCTCAGCCAGCTTCATCCAGAGCACCCACTTCTGCTGTCAGACTTCTTTGCAGGTATTATTTATTCTAGATGTCCATAAAAGCTATTCAGCCATGCGATGGCCTTTGCTCAGTAATGTATTGCTGTCACTTGTCCCTCCTGGTCTGTCCTGTTTGCTTCCCTTGTGGCATGCCCCGGTTAGGTTGCAGACCTTCTGACGAAAGGGACTGTCCTTTTTTTTTATGTACTGTGAGACACCTACTATACTTCCTCAGCCTGAATAACTTTTTCTTTTTGTCTTTGTAATAGGACCTCCTGCAGTTTATATGGCTTTTTGCTTCCCTTACAAACAGCATTGTACTGTTTCTCCGTTAAACTTCCCTCACAGGTATTAGGACAGCATGAGCTGTGGTTCGTGTGCAGTTTTACAGCACTGACCTCATGGCACTGTGTTGACAACCCTTATGGTTTTCTAAAGCTTCTGAGCCTTTACAAACCCATGTGACTCCATCACCCAAGGAGACCGGCAGACCGAAGGGTGCATGGACCTTATCAGAGTTCCCAAGCCCAGCTCTGCTGTCTGGAAGGGGCTTCCCTACGTGAGCTCCTGGTTTCCAGCACTCTCCTGAGCACAACGGCTTCGCTGCCATGGACCTGTTGATTTAACAGAGGTGAAAAGAAGGCAGCTTCTCCTCTGTGATCGCCTGTCCCTGCCTGTCTACTTTGGCCAAGCTTTTCAGAAGCAGTGGAAGAGTAATTCTTCTCTCATTGTATTTATCCCTCTTTCCAAATTGCAGTGTGCAGCGATCAGAGACACTAAAAACATCATTTTTAGTAAGACTTTAGAAAGTGGGCATTTTAGCCTGGTGGATGGCAAAAAGTGGGGCAGGAGACAGCCACCCAAGATGTGCAGACAGCTTTTTTTGAACTTAAAACACAGTATCCCACTGCAATGCAAACCCCAAATGCTTTGTTTTTAAACAGAGACATACATACTTTTACACCCTTTTAAACAGAGTTATCAAGGTGTGCCTGCACTGAAATAACCAGAGGATGAACACATGCTTTGCAGCCACTATCCAATTTCAGGATTTGTTATTGCCCACACATGTGTTATGCTCCTGGTGGGCCGGACTGGAGGATTGCAAGGAGCAGTGAGGAGCCTGTGCTTTGGACAACCTTGCTTTCAACAGCTTGCCCTAAACACCAAAGTGGGCAAGCAGCTTTGTTTTTTGAGTTACGTGTAATCGAGACATTACAGGCTGCTCTACTGAAATACCCATGTGTTTTAGAGAGTTGGACCTGTGTCTTTGAGGGGTGATGCATGCTTCTGATGGCCCTCCAGCGGGGACCTCCTCCTCCCAGTGCCACTGCTCAGAGTCGCTGCTTAAAGTGGTGTTTGCCAGTGGTGCTAAAACTGGGACCAGACCAATTGGTCTCAAGACTTACCTGAACCAAAACTAATGTACTTCCATTTCTGAAATCCAAATAGGCAGTGACCTGTGTGTCAGCACCTCTCTATCGGCAGCTGCCCATTTGGGTTTCAGAAACAGAAGCACATTTAGGAGAAGTTGCAGAAATTTCTTGTGTCCTAATGGAATAAATTCTGATTTGCCAAGGAGGTGCTGCCTGACTTCTCCTACCACAATTCCCATCGGCGGGATCAGACATGCTCTTCTGTAATCAGAGTTTAACGGCTTACCGTTTGTGGGTTGAGCTCTGGTAATTGACTGACTAGAGCCGTTATCTCCTTGCAAGCGCAAGGGAAAACACCTTTCCCTAAAACTTGGCTAAAGGAAGTTTTATTTGGCATGTGTTAGCCCACACTTGCAAAGCTGAAGGCTCTATACGCAGTCGGTTAGCACAGTGAAGTATAGTCAACAACTATGTTAGGATTAATGGAGTTGTCTGAACTCTCTGATAGAAACATCTATAGGCGAACCTCATTAGATCCACATCTGCAAATTAGAAACCCTTCTACCCTGTTTGGGGTTTGTTATCTTTGGCGATCACCATGAAAGGTGGAACAGCTGTGAGAGCTATTATTCAAGCTGATGTATAATAATTGCAAAAAAAGGTAGGGTGTTTAGATGATATAAAGACCAGATTTGTGAGAAGGTTATTAAATTCATGCTCCTCTGAGCTCTTAGGAGCAGGTGTGCATTGAAAGGAAGGGCATGAGTGAGATCTTCAAACTCACTGATAGCAGTGTTCACAGGAATAATCTTCTAGATTGTCATTGCAGTGCCCGTCAGAGGAGGGACTGGGGTGAGCAGGAGAGTGGAGGAGAACAGGTTTCTCCTACAGAGGGAAGTCGTCTACGAAGGTGGCCTCAGAAGTGCCATTATGTATTTCAGTGGTTTCCAAGAGAAGTAACACCCTTACTGAGGAGAACGGTAACCGCTTCAGTTGTTTGTGAGGCACTTGGTGCCAGGCTGGTCCTCAGTCTGGAGGAGGCTGATGCTGGAGGACTCTGCTGTCAGCAGAGACGTCAGAGCGAAGTGTGCGAGGGATGTCAGTTCCAGGTGCATCGGTGCCTTGGGTCTGGCAGAGGCGCAGCTCATCATGCCAGCAGTTATTCTGGGTTTGGTGACCAGCCAGTCTTGAGATAGATGACAAATCTTGTCTGGCCTCTAGCTCGAGAGGGGCAAGAAGCAGTCAAGTGCTAATGGAGCATGTCCTCCGAATGCCCCGGTCCTGGGGAGGGACAGCTCTCCTGCCGTCACAGGGCTGCTCTTCACCCGAAGATTTGCCGGTCCTGTCTTAGCTGTTCCTCCTGACTCGGGGGCCAGGACAAGGGGTTGGTGACTCCCAGGGACCGTGCGGATCTGCAGAACATCAGCAGAGAGAGGCACAGCCTGGAGAGGTGGCTTTTTCCTGCCCTGGCTCTGGTGAGGACTGCAGGGATAGTTCGGGGCTAAAAAAAGCTTTCCTTGCTTTCAGCTCCCCATAGGAAAACAGTCACTTTATCAACCACTTGGCCCGTGTGCTTCAGTGAGGCAGAGGAGGCATGCGGAGCCTCCATAATTAACATCAACGACTTTCTCAGAGGAGGAGATAAAACCTGAGCCCTGGAAACTTAGATTCCCTTCTGGTGCAGAGGGGAGGGGAATAAGGGAGGTATTATTAGAAAGCATTTCTTTTATTTAACAGATGTTAAATAGCACTATACCACTATATCAATCTGTCAATTACACTAATAGGAAACAGCGTATAGAAAAGTTAAGAAATGCGAATTGTACAGGGAAACAACCGCTTCCCTTCTGCAGGATCCCAGGTTTGGGGCTGGGCATGGCCCCAGCAGACGGTGAGGAGCAGCACAAGGAGCAGCCGCACATGTGCCAGGCACATGTGGATGAAAAGGGGAAGGAATAGTTGCGGACCATCAGAGAAAGAACTTGTTGCAGCTGGACAGGTTCTCTCTCACCCTGTCCTGGTCGTTGTGCTTGAAACCGGATTAAAAAAAACCCCTCAAAGCAGAGACCATCTTTGGGTTTTTCACAATGTATATGTATCATGCTATAGTTTTCAGTGGCGTTAATCAGCATTTTCAGAACCTAGGTGGATTAGAGCCTGGAGGGGAAAAACAAACCTCTAATGGATGATAAAAGGTTGAAAAGCAAGCTTGGCTTTGCAGTAGCGTGCATTGGTCCCAAGTCAGACCCAGCACCGTAACAAGAGACACTGGTGGTGTTTTTCTCTGGGACACTGTATTGCTTCCTTAAACTTGTCCTGGGGATCCCCAGCCCCTGCAGCCAGCTGAGTTTGGTACGGTTTTATTAACATAGCTGCATGGAGCCCAAGGTTAAGTGATGGGAATTTCAAAACAAAACAAAACAATAAATTAATAAAATGAACGTGTCACCAGCTGATCCTCTTCTGACCACCATCTGTCCCCGGATCATGTGATGTCTCCCAGCTGGCCACCCAAGAGACAAACCATGCAAGATCATCATCACAGCATATGCTGCTATTTACACATTTTTAAAGGTAATAGTTGCTAGGCTGTCATAGTAGTAGTTAAAAGTAGTTATCTGGAAGCTAGGGGATTTTTTCTTTCTTTTTTTTTTTTTTTTTTTTTGAGGAAGCCAGTGACTCAGCAGGTATATTTCTGACAGAGACATGTTCAGGGTTGGAGCAGTGGAAGTTCCTATGTACAGTATATGTGATCCCCTCCCCTTATTCTATGGTATGCTGTTGTGCCTTTTGTCATAAACAATAGAATAAAATAGAAAGAAGGCAACGTTACTACAAATTTTACTAGTGCACCTTTTAGGAACGTTATATGCTCTCTTTGCCATCTCCAGGATGCAAACCAAGCTGTGCATTTTTAAACTATTGTTAAGATCAAGGATGTGGTTATGAGAAGACTTACAATTTATAGGATACTTAAGCATTAAGGATTGAGGCACAGAACATTTCCTGGGGATTAACGACTGACTGGGTGAGCCTCAGGCCATTAACCCCTGCCTGTCATTAATCTTCAGGAAATGCCCTGCAGTGAGGTCGTTATTGCTGTTATATGCTGAAACAGAAAATAATAATAATAAAGGTCCGTGGTTTGTTTATTTATATTTTACATAACGTGGTTATATTGGGACTGTAGGAAATGAACATCTTTAGCTGGTCATACCGCTTGAATTAATGCAGTTCCTGCATCTCGCTGTTTTGTGAAAGATTATTGTCAGATTGCACGAGTGTAAGCGGGGGCAGAATTTGGCCCACTGCTTGTGTTGCACAATACTTAATACGATTAATAAGCAGGGCTTCTCTGGTATAACTGCTGGCAGAATTGAGCCCTATATAGAAACCAGCTCAAAATGCTTGTTTTACAGCAAAGCAATTTATTCACAGTTCTAAGCATCTCGCAGCCTTTTTTTAACTCATTGAATAATCCTTTTAGGTTCCCCATAAAGCAGGTGAAATGCTTCTGCTGCAGTCCTAAGGCAGAACACAGGCTGCATAAATAGCATCTAAATTACTAGGAATACAAAATACACATACAGTAATACATACCTACAAAGGCAAATTCATACTGACAGGACTGCAGTGTGTGCTTATTGGCAGCAAAACATCTCGGGGAAAAAAAAAGTGGCTTTATATTGAAATGGTATATACATCTCTCTCTCTATTTAAACACTTAAATACTATTTTGTGCATGTTCTCAAACCCAGATGCAGGCTCCTTCTTAATGAGCCTGCCTGCTTAAACATTTATTAGCTTAGAGATGTATAGTTTTCATAAAGCTGGCTGAAGCTTTTTGCAGAATATCTTTGCAAAAAAAAAGCTTTTTTTTGTGTACATGGCCTCAGTCCTTGCAACCTCCTAGAGAGTCTGTCAAGGCGCAACTTAAAAGCTCGTTCAGGCGACCATGACCCCCTGCCAGCAGATTGTCTGCCTAAAAGGTAAGGGAAAGCTAAAAAAGAAGTAGAAACTTAAAAGTAGCTTCTCAAAGGCTGCATAGATCTTTTTTTTGTTAAACCTAAAGTGTTTAAAAGCTTTAATATTGATGGCCTGTCAACTTTGTCCTGATTCTTTGGCTTTCAGTTAAAAGGTTTTTGTTGTTGTAGCTTATGCAGTTGCTCTGTTGCTATGGAAACGTGACATCAAAATGACGTTTCTCTGTTTAAAAGCTTTTAACTAAATTCCTGCCTGTCAGATGTAGGCCCCATTTTGTGCACTCAAGCTTCAAGCTGTTGCAAAAAGGTTTCATATGTTCTGTTGTCATTCAAATTCTTTATCCACATATGCATGTCTTGCACTACAAAAAACCTAAGCTAAAAACTCAATCTATATTAAGTGTCCTCTTTTAAAACCCTTTTAGGTCAGTCAGCAATGGCTGCAGCAGAAATTCCCAGTTACATTGTCTCTTCTCAGACTGAGAAACACAGGAGGGCCAGAAACTGGACTGATGCAGAAATGAGAGGTTTAATGCTGGTTTGGGAAGAATTTTTTGATGAGCTGAAACAAACTAAAAGGAATGCCAAAGTTTATGAGAAAATGGCTAACAAACTCTTTGAAATGACTGGAGAAATTCGCCACGGAGAGGAAATAAAGATAAAAATTACAAATATGACATTCCAGTACAGGTAAGCTTCAGTTAATTCTTTTCATTTTAAGAGATTTTAGCAGGGACAACGCAGTGATTTTTGCCTTTCAGAAAGAAGTCTCCTAGAGGAAATCTGTCGATAAAAGATTAAAGATTGTTCATATCGCTTTTAAAATTCTCTCTTGCCAGTGCTGTTACGTCATTGTTAATTTTTTCCCCCATTTCATGTCAAACTCTGGGACAACTTTGTTTCTTTATAATTAGCTGGCGTTGTTATGATGCAGAGGGATGGAAATGTATTTAGTGGGAAAAGAGATTTATTTTTTTTCTGTCTTTGCTGAGGGGACTGATTGTGTTAGCTTGGCAGCAGTTCCTTGCAGTGAAACTCCTGCAGTTTGAAGTGGCCAGTGAGAATCGGTATTGCAAGGCAAAGTTTAAAAAAAAAAAAAAAAATAGAGAATAATGTTTTGGGGGGCTGAAGCTCCTAGATTTTGTTCTCGTGAGTTGAAGGGTTACACTTCACGGGGCCAAGAATAATTGCATGTCTTATTACTGAGTGACACACATTGCTATAATTATAAGCAGCAGCCCCGAAAGAACTATTATATCTGCAGAGAGAGAATCAATGTGCACCGTCAATACTGCTCCAAGGGAGTCGGGGGGGAGGGCGGAGGTGTCTACAAGGGGATGATAAAGAACAGGCAGTGTCAGTCAGGAGGGAAAGTTGGCTTTAGAAAATGCGAGGCATTTGTGCATTTGTTGTTTGCAGGGGGAAAAATAATTAGAACTTAACAGAAATATTTGCATTCCCCCCCCCCCCGCCTTTTTTTAACTCTTATCTCTGTGAGGCGCAAACTGCCTCATACTGGAAATCCTGAGTGGTGATTTTAGCTGTGTGCTTGTAATGCAAGAAAATCAAATATGTGACTCTTTTATTTAATCTCTCCTCAAAGCTCGTATTAATAATAAAAAAGGTTATTACAGCAGGCAACCATGTTAAAACTGCTCGCTTTTCTGTAAGGCACCCTTACTGTATTTAATGCAGATACTACTCATCAAATAGAAAACTAGGGAAAATCCTGTAAACCCCTTAACTTTGAATGTCCTTCTTCTACCTACATTTGTATGATCCACAAGCATAATCTTTAACATCATTTCCCATAATATTAAACCTGACGTTTTGTAGCAAATGCTAATGTCTCCAAAATGTTGTACTAACCCTGCTGTAATCCTTACAATTTTCTTCATCCAGACTGTAAATGAGAAAGCTGGAGTAAGATAAATTTTTGCCCAGCATCACCCAGCAATTCACACTCGGATGCAGATTTAGAAGTCAGGAGTTGTTGGCTACCAGGCCTTTGCTTAGTCTGCTAAATCTGCAGTCCTCCCTGCTGAGAAATACATCTCGTGGCACCGAGATTTTACAGGTGTCTAGCAACGCTGCATGATATTTAAGTGCCGTAATTGCCAAGTGGAATAGGTTATTTCTGTCAGCCTTTGTTCTAAATTTTCAGTGTTGTCATCAATCAGACAGTCTCAGTTTTTCTAATTAATGTTTTTACTTTAAAGTTGCATTGGGGGAAGGGAAGAAATAAAATCGCTCACATATGTGCACTCTGTGTGTGTGTGGGGGGGAAATGCAGCACCTTTTTTTTTTTTTTTAAGTTGTTCTTATTTTTCTCTGAACTTCCAAGATTGCTTCTGTTGCATGTTGTCATGCTGCTTTTCTATTTTCCAGTGTATTGCAGCTCCCTGCTTATTGATTAAGATGCTAATTTAGGAGAGTTAGAAAGCTGCCTTGCACTGTCACGGTGCTGTTTCATTTTGTACTCTTGAATATGAAATGCATCTTTCTTATTGTTTGTTCTTATCCAAAGCATGCCTGTGTGCTTTGCTTTCAAGGCGAGGTGGTAGAGAGAACAGGGACAAACAAAAGCTATGACTTACAATTGCTAGTTTTCTGGGTACTTGTTGTTGGCGTGTGAGGATAGGGAACGTTGTGATGAAACTGTAAATGACATGAGTTGCCACCGACTGCTGGCTTTGCTGTGAGGCAGCTGAGTTTTAATCCACATTTTGGTGCCTGAGGATACTTGAGGAAGATGCTTTACCTTGGTGTATTTCTGTGCATCATTGCTGCACTGTGGCATAAATTGAAAAAGATGATCCCAAGAGTGTGAAAATGCTCTACGTTGAGATAATATTTTGCAATGATTCCGTAGGGTTAGTAAGCGTGACATGGGAGAACGTAGCACCAGCAGCAGGAATGGGGGGGTGTTCCGCACTCAAGCAGTTATTTCTTCTCACCACTTCAGGACCCTTTACTTTTTTAGGCAACTCTTTACAGTGTTGCAAAGATGCTATGGTCTGTAGCCTTACTTTGATAGTCAGAAATTAACTGGGTTGGAATATTTAATCAGATAATAGTGTTATTTAGCGATGTGCCACAATTTCATAAAGGAAAATAAGATTTCTCTCCTACAAATTGCTATACATATGTATAGCATGTATACATAGATTTTTTTTCTAGAAAAGAAAAAGCAGTACTTGAATATTTCTACTAGTCTTTTTAACCAAGTTCAGTGTTAAAAGTGGCATGTCTTATCTTGGGACAACTCTTGAAACAGATATTAAAGATCTGAAACACTAAAGGATCCAAAATAGAAAGCAGTGAACACATTTATAATGGTGCTTTCCAGTCTGAGGATCCCACAGCATTTTAAGACACAGTCCTGTGAATTTTGTTTTGCTTATTTTGCTCAGTGAAAGCCATTACTCGTCATGCAGGAGTCAAAGTCAGCCAAACGTATACATAGGTAGGGGAGGAGTGTTTCTTAGCCAGTAATTATTGTAGTTGTTGCAGCTAATACAACTACGTGCGTGCTTACGGCGGCACGGAGCTCCGTGCGGGCTAACAGCCCAAGCATTCACCTTGGTTCTGGGTATGTTTGGATCCTACGTGGAATTTTCTGCTGCTAGATAAAGTTAGTTCAGTGCACGTGAGCATCTGTCACAAAAACAATTTTAGGGTGATCGTATCCCATTCCTCCACATCTGAGGTAAAAACATTATTCAAATGCTAAAATGCCATTACAGAAATCTATTTTAAGTCATTACTGCCTCCTTGAATTCTTGTGTTTATTTCTGACTGCCCTGTATTTCAACGAGGTGACAAGAGAATGAGAAGATGTTTAGAAAACACAATTAGGCTGAGATGTGGAAAGCTTGCTTTATTAAGAGAAATGGAAAAGTTTGTGACTTGCTTGGAAAGAAGGTGAAGAAATATAAAGGAGTTATAGAGGTGCATAAAAATATACAGTACTATTTTTCAGAATATAAAGCAGATATTTCTTTTGCCATAATACGAGAAGTTATTTATTGGAATTGCAAGGCAAGAAACTTAAAACTAAAGTCATATAAATTTGTGTTACACTGCATAATAAGCATGTGGAACTCATTACTACCGAAAATCATTGACACCAAGAGAGCAGTAGGTTGTTTTATTATTATTATTTTTACTAAAGATTAGATTTATTAACTAAAAATACAGACATTGTTTGTCTTCAAATTAGATAGAGTTATAAAAGGCAATGGGTTTCAGGATATTACTAGCTGTCGATGGAAAAGTAAGCAAGTGTCTTTATGGGTGAATGGTCCCCAAAACATGTCCATCAAAATGATTCTTGAAGTATTTAGCACTGACCTTTGTCAGAAGTAGAGGCAGCGGGATGATGGGCTGATCTGGGAGCGGTTCCTGTATTCCTCTGCCTTACCGTAGTCCAAGTGCATTTGGAGGAAACTATTCAGGGAAAAATATACCATGACCTGAAGTAATTCTTACTGGAGTCTCAGTAAATTAAAGGACCATTTCATCCACTGTGGGAATTGGCTGGGCGGAAAACTCTGCATGGCACCATAGGTGGAAGGAAAATTTTTTTGCAGGTGCATTTGAGTAAAATTCTGCTCTTCGGAATTGCAGTAGAATCTGAAATATCTGCTGTGGATAGATCAGCCACCAGGTTTTTAATATTCAGTTTTAAAGACACCTGTGCGGTGAGCCGCGTGAACCTCCCTGTTTATCCGTCTTGGAAGGAGGAAGGGCTGAGTCAAGCCTGCTGGAATTCAAAGTTAAGCTTTCTGATGTGTTGGTCATCAAAAGTTTTGCTGAGATTAGCATGCCAGCTCTTGCAGTTTGGCATCACTTGGAATATGTGCTGAATTCTTTCTATTATGTAGGCTACTTGGGGTATTCAGGACATATAAACCTATAATCAGTCCTTCTAAAAGAAAGCTCTGTCCTGTCACCGCTAATATGCTGATCTTAATGTGTAACAGTGCACTGTATCCGTTGGTATAATATTTCCACGGACATAATATACCCTGCTTTATAAAAAGGAAGCGGGGTTTGTAAAGCCTGCACAGTGGTCCACAGTTTTGACTGATTCCTTCTGATGTTTAAAAATAAGAACCGTGTGAATGCAAATTTATTATTTTCAAAAACATCACCCTCCCCAAAGCCTAGGAAACAGGATGCAGCTGTTGCTTTTTGATTTGAATCGCAGTCAATTAATGTTAATGATTGGTAAATTTGAATCAGTCTCATGATTTGAATAAAAGATTAGTCTAATTTTTTATTTTCATGTGTACATGATAGCAATTAAACATTGTTGCTTGTGTAATTCTTTGCTATACTCTATGACATTAAGCAACTGGAATATTTGACCTCTGCTACAGCAAATGATAAAATGTAAGTGCAGCCAAATTACTGCAGAAAGTTAGATTTGAATATTTTACCAGCTTTCTCTTTAATTTCAATAATTTATAGCAGATGCACAACTTAGTACTGTACTTTCATACATCTTTCTTTTCCTCACCATTGATTGGTTCATGAACAGTTGCTATTTATTATTTATTTTGAAAGCTTTTCTCAGAAACCCCAGGAGATGGATCTTGTATCCATTCCTTAAGGCAAGTAGTAATATAAAATACTGTAATAATAATAAAAAAGCAATAGTGTTTTGAGCAAAAAGTAAAAAAAAAAAAGGCAAGTTATAGATTGCTTGCTTTTTACTGACTAAATAATGATGATGTTAAAAAAACTCTAGAACATGATATTGTAATAATTTTATTTTAGAAGGTGGATTAATAGGCACAGAGAATAAAGTCTGAAGAAAGGTCAATGGCAGCACAAATTACTCAACCGGTGTCTCAGTCCATTCAGTGGAGCATTTTGGCAGTAGGATCTCAAAGCCCATTAATTTATTCACTTCTGTCCAATAAGACAAGCAACCACCTTTCAGAGTAACTGAGTTGACAGTGTTTTTCATACTTCAGATATTTGTCCACTGGAAACTCCACTTTGATCCCTGAGTTTTTGGAGGGAGTTCTCAGTTGCCTCTGCTCTCAGCTGGATTTTAATAGAACCTCATGAAACAGCAACAGGTCTAGATAAACTCAGCGTGAGTTTATTTTGCAAGCTCTGCTGACTTTCTCGCTTACCCCTGTTTCTTACCTAATTTTTCTGCCTGGCTTGCTCACTCAGGCAGTGATTTGCCCAAGTTCAAAGTGTTGAATGTTTGGCTCATCTTCCTCGCTCATTTCTGGACTATTGCATCCCAGCCTTACTATCGTCCTGTTTCTTTTTAACTTCTTCATTTTTCATTAAAACAAATGAACAAACCAAAACCACAGAGAAACAAAACAAACAAAAAGCCCCAACTTTACATTTTGGATGCAACTAAGACCTGCTGTGATGTGTTACAGTAATGACTGACTTAGAGGAGTAAATTCATCTTTGCTTTAGACTGCAGTCCTGCCAGGGTTATGCTTACCTTGATGCAGGCAAAAACTCTCAGCTGTCTCACTAGGTTTTCTGGAGTTCTGGCAGTTGTAGAAAAAAATATTTAAAAAACAGTGAATCTTAAAACTTGATATTAGTTTTCACAAGTTAGCTATTTTGGGTTTTTTTACCAGAAAGCTAAACCATCACCACTCTTCCAGTGACTGTTCTCCCTGTTTGCCTCCACCTGCGGCGTTCCCACTTCTTTTCCAAAGGACTGACACTCCCTTTCCCCCTTATCTTCTCATGTCTCCATCTATTTCATCCTTTTTTCTTTATGTATGAGCCAGACTCCGTACAGGTAGATGACTGCTGCTAGTGCTGCTTTTAAGCTAACAAAGTTCTCTTGCCTACCTCCTGGTAGAGATCCCTTTTTTTAGCCCAGAGCTATGGTAAGCAGTCAGATGTGGAAGATTTAGTATCCATTCAATGCATTCAGAGCCGGAGAAATATCTGGTTTTATATAGCTGCAACCCTACAGCTGTGGGGGCAGATAATAAACTACAGCTCTTCCTTCAAAATCACGATAGTTTTGTCAAAAATGGGGTCCAGGTACACAGCTGAGCTCAAGCATAAAAACCAAGGTACTGACCTATTCGGACAAAATACCTCCTCCTGAAAACTCTTGCTAAGCCGTAAAAGAATAAACGCGGAAGATGTGGGCCTGCTGGTGAATGGGTGGATGGGTGATTTAGTGACAGCAGATGCAAGTAATAAGGGTGAGGATACTCAGCGCCTTCTTTATCTGAGCCTTCATTGCCCAGGTCTCTCAGGCTGGTGTGCCTGGAGCAGGGTTAGAGGAAATACCAGCAGTGGGAAAGGATTGAGTCAGGAATCCTCTCTGAAAGTCTGAATAGTGAGGGAGGTCCCTGGTGACTGAAGAAAGGCTGCTGTTGAACTCGTCTTCAGAAAGGGCAAGAAGAGGAATTAAAAGTTGATCACCTTCCCTTCAACTCCTGGGAAGATCATGGAGCAAGCCATCTTGGAAGCAATTTCCAGTCACATGAAAGAGAAGGTGGTGACTGGAAATAGCCAGAATGGATTTACTAAGAGTGAATCATATCTGACTGACCTGCTTGCTTTCTGTGATTAAATGACTAGATCTGTGGATGGGTGTAGGGCAATGGATGTTTTCTAGCTTGGCACTAGAAAGCCTTTTGGCACGGTCTCCAAGAACATCCTTGTATCCAGGTTGGGATGTTATACTCCAAATGGACGGACTACCAGCTGGGTGAAAAACTGGCTGGAGCACTGGGCTTGAAGAGTAGTGGTTAATGGCTTGTACTCTACCTAGAGGCTCCTTCCAAGTGGAGGACTGCAGGGGTTTATGCTGGGACATGCCCTGTTTAATATCAACAGCCCGAAGGAGGAGATGGTGGAGTGCATGCTCACTGTTTTGCAGATGACGCCAAACTGGGGGGCTGCAGTCTGCACATGCGAGGGCAGGGCTGCCATTCAGAGGGACCTAGACAGGCTGGAAGAATGGGCTGACAGGGACCTCATGAAATTTGGCAAGGGCAAATGCACAGTCCTGCCCTGGGATGGCCAAATCCCCTGCCCTGATACAGATTGGGGACGGACTGGCTGGGCAGCAGCTCTGCTGATGAGTACTTGGGGGTCCTGCCTAATGCTAGGCTAAACATAAGTCTGCCCCCAGAGCAGAGTCAGCAGAATACCAGCTCTGAGCTTTTCCTGTCCTTTTTGGCACAATGTTTTGCAGTCCTCAAGGCTCAAACCATGTCTGGTGAAGTCTTAATGCAGCTGCTGGACTTTGCACTGGCATGGCTGAGATGTGCTCACGCATGGCTTTTTGCTGTCTCGCCCATGGGGATGACTGACTGCGGTGAATGCATTGCAATGAGCAGCTGAGGATGGTAATGTTTTAAACACCATTGCTTGAACATATTGGGGGCTTCAACATGGGCGAACAAATGTGGAATGTGGACTTGGCTAGTAGCTTATAGTGGTTTAATTGATATGTTTTTCATGCAAATAGCCTAAACAATTGAACTAAAAATAATCAATATCAAGTGATGGTTGCTGTCAGCCCTGTATTTAGCTATTTTGTATCTGTGCTTGATGGATATGCCTGTATTTGTAGGTTGTGCTAGATATTCTCTGACTATGAAATTGCAGCAGCAGGTTGTGAAACATGTATGAAATTAGAATTTTGAATGCATAGTGGGCATAAAAATACGGATGGCTGTGGAGGCTTTGCTATGCAGGACTATGATGTGCATTTCTAAATAGCTGGAAAAGCTCATCAGAGCTTGCAAGGACAAGAAAAAAAAAGAATAATTCTTAAATGGCTTTAAAATCTAAGCAAATCTTTCTGCCTTCTTTCCTCACTGGTGGATTTCCCCTTACCCTAGGGTGAGAGCTGTTTGAAAGGAAGAACTTCAAGTTCTCACTTCTAAGTTTGGCACCATTTTTATCATGTTTACATGTTATTTAATTCTATCCTTTGCAGGGCCGGTGTGAGCAGGATGGATTCTGAGGAGGAAAAACCTGAAAGGCTTCAAGAAAATGGGGTGGGCCAGGTGTCCAGGAATAGTTTTTATTCTTTTTTTCTCCAAGTGGAAGCCTCTTGCTAGCTGGGAGAATCAGATTTGGTTCAGCTTTTTGTTCATTTGAATGAAATCTGGTTTATGAAAATGGAGCATTTGTCATTGGTCTTGCCTTTCCTGTTGCGTTCCCGTGCTGCATTTTGATTTAGAGTAACAAGATCCCAACTGGGAAAGGCAAATGAAAGTAAAGTTTGGACTCTAGCTGGGCACTGGAGTTTCTTTGAGATGTATAATTCATCTATACACCTCGGTTTTATATTTCTCAGTAAAAGTAAATAAAATAACGATGGATACCGAATGGGATAGCAGTGAACTTTGTGTTAGGACTGAATAATAGACCTCATGATAAGATGCACGTGAAAGACAAAGTAATGGTTGATAGTCCTTTCACTGTAATGTTTTTGTGCATGCTGTTTATAATGCATTATTAACTGGTTTTGTTGTGGGGTTTTTGTAAATTAATGAAATTCTATACTTCTTCCTACACCGATCTTTATTCTGTAACGGATGAACAGACATCTACATCTCATGGTTGTTACCATGGTAGGTTGTGGGCAATTCATAGGTTTTAGGCAATATTAGGAAAAGGATATGAATTATATTTATAGCCACTTGTATTCATCATGGAAAATAAACATTCATTCTTCAAAGCACGGAAGGACAGGGCTGGCCATAGGTAGGTAAAGGCTGCGGTGTTGCCTACTCTAGTTGTCAGGGGCCACTGTTGGATTGGTTAGTCCGGCACTCTGTAAGGAGAAGAAAAATTATTCTACAACCAACATAGAACTGTTTCCATTAGAAGTTGTAATGTTCTTTATTTTTATTGAATTTCACCTGGGGTTTACATGCAACTTTTAATCACAGCTCAAAACTAGGAAAAGAAACCGAAGGGCTTCATTGGAGATTAAAAGAAAAAAGTGTCTAATTTTATTCTCATTAAGTGCATTCAGTTCGACTCCTAAATGTGACCAGAACAAATGTTTTGAGATAGAAGATCTGTATGAAAAGTACTTTTACAGGAAAACAAGCTTTAATGTTGTATGCCTTCTCTTACAGGAAATTAAAATGCATGACTGACAGTGAAACCGTTGCACCTGACTGGCCTTACTACAAAACCATTGATAGGATCTTATCCAAAGTGACAGACCACAGTGATGTGAAAATGCATGAAAATCAGCAACCAGGTCCTTCTACATCACAGACGGAGGCCTCGCAGTCTCCATCAGCTAAGTCTACACCTCTGTATTTGCCATATAACCAGTTTACATATGAAGGAAGGGAAGAGTGCTTTGAAGATGAACATTCAGAGAGCTCGTCAAGCTTACTTTCTTACAAGCTGAGGTAGCATCTGTTTTTCCCCCTTTCTTGTATTTCACAGAACGCACCGGATCTGCTATGTAAAGGGGACACCCTAGCACATTTTTCTCCAACAGCTGTTGTATCTTTTCTGTAAATCACAAATGAGATCTGTTCCCCAGTCTCAGCCACTTTACTGAATTAGGGCATTTTCTTTATTCCTTTATGAGAGACTGGAAGGGAGTAGGAGGACTGGGGAAAAAGTTGTGTAATATTGCCAAAACTCAGCATGCATGTCACTGCTCACATGAGGTAGAGTGTTTGTAATAGGAGTATAGGCATGTTCAAGAGAGTCCTGCCGTGCAATCAGAGATACAACATACTGCTTAGGTGATTTTTGGCTTGCTCTAGTTTTGCTTTTGGTATGAGTATGAAATTTCTCTGGCTTCAGCTATTATTAAGATGGTGAAAAGATGCAAACTAAATATTTCCGTGGACACTGAAATGATACCCATGCAGTTTGAGAGCACATTGCAGCATTTTAAGTACAATTGAGAATGTCACTTTTTCAAAGTAAATGCTAGTTTGAGAATGCAAACGCGTTTCCTTTTTTGATAAGATTGGAGTTCTCTGGAAAGCAGCGTTTTAACAAAAGGCAGGGTTGTACACTTGATACAAATTTTAGACTTTACTGGCCTCATTTTTCATCCAGAGTGGTGTGAAATAACAGTTGATTACGGTTTTCTGGCAGGAAAAAAAGTTGATCCTAGAGATCCTTATCATGAGTCTGTGAGGCTTTAACTATAACAGTAAAATTGTCTGTCAGTCATGTAACTGAGAAGGTGTTAAGCTGGAAGCAGAACCAACCTAACAAGTTTGGATTATTGTTTCCAGGCCTGGTCTTGGATGAATAAAACTAGGGTAAATTAATTCAATCATTCAAGCAAATAGCCCTTGAATAGCTGATTATTTTTTAAAACTTTTTTTTTTGCAATCAAATATATATTATGGTGTATAATTCTTGAACTGTAGCAACCTTTTTGTTCACAAGCAACAATTCTTTTCATCGTAGTTCATTGTAAGTAGTTGATATCCCTGATACAGAGTCTCTCTTGATTGTAGGATCTGCAGAGTCCAAAATCACGTTTCTGATGCAATAACTTTTTTCCCAATTCATAATTTGATTTCCAATAATATTATTGAATATTTAATTAGAAGGTCACTTTTCCACAAACATGAGGCATAGATTATTCACTAGACTATTTGATAACATCAGACTTTTAAAACATGCCAGATGTTAAGTTTCTTCAGCTTACGGACAACTCCAGGACAACACAGATTTTGTACCGTAGGTGGCTGGTAGGGGAGGACAGAGGTCATCACACCAGGTTTCATTACAGAGTGTAGATAAGTCATCACAGAAGTCAAGCTAATCAACCACAAACGTGTATCTATTGTGCTTACGGTTTGCACGTGGACTCCCACTCTCATGTAGATGCTTTCATTTACAGCTAAAGTGGACTTAAGCCACTCTACCTGAATTATTTCCATAGTGATATGATCTGGAAAATTTAGGCTACAATGCATTTTAGCCAGCTTCAGATTCAGTGGTTTTTTTAGTTTGTGCAAGGTACCTAACCAGTTTTAGTAAAAAATATTTTAACTTTACTTGGCCACTTTAGAAACTGCAGATCATTTAAAACTAGCCTTTAATGGCACCGGCTGGCTTTCAACTGGCTGCAGGTCTGTATGGCAGATAATGACGCTTTGTCCTTGCAGTAGCTCAGGCTGCAGTGCTGCTGTTGCCTGCTAAGGATGGCTGTGCAACAAGGTTTGGGAGCTGGAGGGAAGGACAGGTCAGCTGTCAGTGTGGTAGAACCTCCATAATACGTTGCTCCCTGACTTATGAACGCAGCCATGCTCTCACAGTCTCTACTGTAAAAGAATTTTGTGCAATGTAATATTGTGCATATCATTTAACAGCAAGATATGTACATATTCACAAGTTAAAATACAGTTCTGCTGTGTTTAAAAAAAGTTGAGTGGTAGATACGACTTGAGAGATTAGCATAACATTTCAGGTGAGCATCGTGATTGGATTAAAAATTAGAAAGCACTTGTGATATTAATGGAGCATGTATCTGGAAGGAGGAAAAGTGGTATTACAATAGACATAGGGCGTTTTGAAAAGCTTGTACAGCTTTGACCTGTTTAGTTTGTCCTGATGAATGAGAGAAGAGTAGGGAATCCTTTTTTGGCCAGAAGGAAATACAGCGTTTGCTAATGATATCAGATGGGTTAAAATCCCTTAGAACTGCCATGGTAAGACAAGGAAGATAATTCTTTTAGAGTTACTAATGGAAAATTATGAACTGAGAAGCAATTTTCTGCTTAAGCAATTAGTGTGTCATCCTGTATTTGAAAAACACTTTGAAATAGCCAACAAGAGAGAAAAGAATTAGCATACAAAATTTGGGTCCATCTTGGCTTTTTTGTAAATGCCCTTGCCTCTAAATGGTACACAGTTGATCTAACAGATTCAAAAAAGGAACTAAAGACAATACTGGGATTTGAAATTAAAAGTGTGTTTCAGGTCCTCAATTTCTATCTCAATTTTTTTGTACTTTACAACTCTGCAAAACAATTATTTTGAAACATCTTTTGAAAAATATGCACACATATCTGTATGTAAAATATAGATGCATTTTACAGCTGTATATTTTACAACTGTATATTCCTTATTTTTCTGCGAAGCAGGCTGTACACAGATCAGTCAAGTGTGCAAAGTAAGCTTATGCTATGGGATTTTTTTCTTCAGTAATAAAAATCATGATGTTATGGCAACAATAGAGTGCGAAAAAACCCTCAAACTAACTCTTTTTAAGGCAACTACTAAACTTCTGAAAACTTCACTGTTATTCCCTTCAACTCTCAAATGCAGCTTTTGAGTGTCAGCTTGGTATTTTCCACAGTATCCTTGAACATAGCAGGAGGCTGCTTGGCTATATAAATTACAACTTTAAAAAAATTATTGAATTTAATGTTTAGCTTTCATGATAGAGAAAAATGTCAAGATTTATACTTCAGTCAATACATACACACTCTCAAGCTAAATATAGTTGAAACGGTGTTTCTTTGCATTTTGTTTGAAATTCTTTGAGTTTTGGACCTTCTTACAAAAAACAAATTTTGTTAGTTAGTGATATACAATTAACATGGGATAAAATTAATTTTTATTTTTGTTGCAATTTGCAAATGAGAAAAACAGTTGGAATCCATATTTCCCTTTAATGGGGTGCCTGCTATTTGTTTAGTATTGTTCTGACACTGCTCTTGGGCTTCAACAAAGCTTGTATTATACTGCAATGTTCGTAAAACATCTGACAGTAATAGAATTATTCTATTATAGTCAGATAATATAATGCAATGTGGTGGAGTCTTGTACTGCAGCTTAAACTTTTAAAATGAAAATTCCTGACACCACTATAAATGACTTTTTATCTAATTGAAAACAGTGGAAATAGCTTTGCAAGGTTCTGCTTGGAACATGGTCCCAATGCCAGAGCTCTTCCACACTTTGTTTGTGCGGTCAGGGGAATACCAGTGCCAATTCTCTCGGAGGATCCCTGCTATAGACACTGGCGATCCAGTGGAGATCCCTATGGATTAATTTATAGTCTTTCTTTTCATTGTTAAAGTAATGACAGAACATAGTTAATACAGACTGTGAATGTGGTTCAGACTTCATCTGTTCTGCCATTTCTATTGTACTGAAAATGGGGGTGAAAGAGTTAGTTTCATAGATTAATAGACCGTAATAAACCCACCATGTCATCTGGTCTGACTTCCTGTTAAATACCGTCCATGTATTTGAATCCAGTTATTCTGGTGTGGAGCCCAGAAATGTTACGGAGGGGGTTCTGTGACGTGCTTCCCTTCAGCAGAGGACTGCTGCACTCAGGAGCCCCATGTCTCTGTTGTCCTCCACTTCTTTGTTCCTATGATTCGTTTGACTCTTGGAAATTTTTTACTAGATATCCAGTCTAGATCTGATATATTCAGAAGATGGAGAACTCGCTCTTCCCTACAGGGATCTGTTCCAGTGATTAATCCCTTGCTTAAACCCGTGTCTTGTTTCTAATGTGAATATAGTGAATTAAACTTCCAGATGTTACTTCTATTTATCTTTCCTTTCACTATACTGGAGACTCTTTCAGTATTTTTCACTTTTTGCCTCAAGGTAGTTGAGGCAAATCATACCATCTTTGATCATATCATCTTTGGTATTCTTTTATTTTTAAATGTAGATTAAATAATTTGGGACAGAAGGTTTACACATGGATTAAGAGTAAGAATTGGTAACATGAATTAAACAAGATATGAATTGTTTAATAGAAGTGCATTAAAACTTGGTGAGGATGCTAATTCAGGAAATAAAAGTTTTGGCAAAGCCTTTAATCTTTCTAAAATTGTGCCATGGCTATTTAAAATCTGAACCGGCAGCATCTACAAAGAAGCTTGAGCTTTGGGCTATGCGCATTATGTAGTGCATCTTAACTCATTATGCAGACTTGTTATCATAGCAAGATGCTTTGCCCAGCCTCCAAGCCATTTTTGTGGTTCTATTTTATACTTTACTTCAAGGATAAGCCTCATTAATTCCTGAATGCATTTGGCTGTATTTAAATGAGCCTAGTTTACCAGAAGATCCAGGTTGCCTGATCCTCAGTCCTCAAACTCTAAAGATTTTTGTGCCACCTCTAACATTAATATTACTTATTTCTAGATCATTGTTAATTATTTTCCATAAAGATATGGGTTATGGAGGTCTACTCAGATTTGTACATAGCTAAAAAAGCACAACCAAGTCAGAAACAGGTGTTAGCTGTTGAAAGCCATAAATTTCAGAAACTGATGGTACTGGAGACCCATTTGCCATGAAGTAGTCAGAAAGGAAGAATTGTTTTTATGATTTTGTGGAGGTAACACATTTTGGTAGACAGATTACTCTTTGTATTCAACTCCTGCTTCATTAATTATTCACACACACCCCTGAAATGAGCCTTACTGGGTGAGCGTAGGCAATCAGTCAAGGAACTTTTAATTGAACAGTGAATTAAATTGATCTTAGATAGGTGGACAGCAAATGCATTTGAGACTTGCCTAATTACACCTGGAGGTTTTGCTTTGTTCCCCCTGGTCCCCAACCCATACTGTCATTTCTGCTCAGCCTCCTAGATGAGAGGGGACATATTCTTTCCTTTGGTTTGCTTCATTTGAACCCTGTCTGTCTGTTTTAGAGCATAGTATGGAAATAGCTTTGCAAGGTTCTGCTTGGAACATGGTCCCAATGCCAGAGCTCTTCCACACTTTGTTTGTGCGGTCAGGGGAATACCAGTGCCAATTCTCTCGGAGGATCCCTGCTATAGACACTGGAGGCCCAAGAATATCAGCGGATTGTATTTGAGGTCCTGGATTTCTTAGACCCCTCTTTTGTCCAGACTTCAAAATCTACCTTCAGAGACTAGGCTTGGCAAAGAGTGGAGATGCTTCCTTGGCAGAGGCTGTGGATGCTGTCAGGCTCTGTTGCACCCCTGTTGTCACAGAGGTGTTGGCTGTACAGGAATGCAACATGGAGAATCAGCAACAGGAACCGACTGGTGTTTGCTACAGGAAACACTGATCATTTCTTATGCTCGTGCCTATAGATTGCCAAACTAGACATACTCCTAGCTGAAACTGAGTAACCCACCAGCATCAGTATCCTCAGTGCTGAACCCATATTCCTATCCCTGCTTCCCTCTTGACTTTCTGTTATAAAAAGTTATTGACACTGGAGAGGTCTCTCTGGCGTGCTACCTAGGAGACCTAGAACTTCTCAAAAAAGATGGCTCAGTATCTGAGGAAACACTTCAGTATTCAAATAACCCCCTCAGGCATCACTGGACATTTTACATTGTTTCATGTTGCTTGAGGGTTCTTTACTCGTAAATTAGATTCTTTAGATCCTTCTTTTGTAGCCCCCTTCTCAAGAGCTCTCCTTCAAGAGCCATTCTGCAAGAAGAGAGGATTGTAAATTCCCAGTCCTTACTATGGACTTGCGAGTGATCATAAAACCCTCTCACTGATAGTCACTATGGCTGGAGAGAAAACGAGATTGGGAACACCACCAAAGCTAGAGGTGTCCAAAATAAGTATTTCTTTTCAATTAAGGCTGTCTAATTACCAAGTCTTGTTTGTTAATTGTAAACAAACATATGGAGTACTTAGGAGACCTTGTAGAATCCTTGTGCCCTGGCTTTCGGGGGGACTTCTCTGTGCTGAAACCCGATTTTGAGCAAGTGCTTGTCAGCGGGTACTTTCTCAGTTATTAGCAGACTGCAGATACTGCTGATACAGTTCCCCAGGTAGCTCCCATCGCCACCAGACCTTTTGCCTCTCTTCCTCTCTGGAGCTGTGCAAGACAGTTATTGTCTTGGACATATGGTTATATGTCTTACAGGTTTTTGATGGACCACATTTGTTTAACTGAAAAATAGATAAAATCCTGTACAGACTCTAGGACAACACTTCAAAGATTTTTTTTTTTTTTCCTTCTCTCAAAAATAAGGCTTATTTTAGATCTTTCAATCCAAATCACTCCATCTCCTTTTTTTCATGGGTTTTTTTTTTTTTGGTCCCAACTGAAATTAAAAACCAAATGGCAGCCGCAATTGCCAAGAAAGTCACGCGATACTCAGTGCAGCTCAGTACCGTTGACACACCTCAGATGTTCTCTCTCATTCCTTATTAAGGACCATTCTCACCAGGGCTTGCTTTGACAAGACACAAGTCCTCTTGTGGCTCTAGGAACCAGTTCTTACTTGTTTCAGACGAGAGGTCTTACCATAGGTACTTTCTATAGGGAAGAGGAGAGAGATCCATCGAGTTTTCAATAATTAAATCCTTTGTGAAGACAAGTTTAAATTCAAAAGGTGACTTTGGCTAAAATAATACCATCATTTTAGAAAGCTGCTTATTCTGCTTACCAGAAAGCATGCATTCTTTGTGAATGTGAGTGCAGTGATGGGAACCTTGGAATAACAGATTCAGTGTTGTCCTTAGACTGTTGTAGACCTTTTCCACTTGCTTGACCTCTACGAGAACCACATTTCAAATCATTCT
>WAAD01005368.1:0-30275 GCA_013389945.1 Fregata magnificens
AGGATGGAGATTCTCCTTAGCCCTCCTTCTGTTGCCAATGTATTTATAGAAACATTTTTTATTGGTTTTTACAGCAGTAGCCAGATGAAGTTCTAGTTGGGCTTTGGCCCTTCTAATTTTCTCCCTGCATAACCTCATGACATCCTTGTAGTCCTCCTGAGTTGCCTGCCCCTTCTTCCAAAGTTCATAAACTCTTTTTTTCCTGAGTTCCAGCCAAAACTTTCTGTTCAGCCAGGCCAGTCTTCTTCCCTGCTGGCTCATCTTTCAGCACATGGGGACGGCCTGCTCCTGTGCCTTCAAGATTTCCTTCTTGAAGAATGTCCACCCTTCCTGGACTCCTTTGCCCTTCAGGATGGCCTCCCAAGGGACTCTGTCAACCAGACTCCTAAATGGGCTGAAGTCTGCCCTCTGAAAGTCCAAGGTAGCAGTTCTGCTGACCCACCTACTTCTCCAAGAATCAAAAACTCTATCATTTCATGATTGCTATGCCCAGGACAGCCTCCAACCATCACATCACCCACAAGTCCTTCTCTGTTCGCAAACAACAGGTCCAGTGGGGCACCTTCCGTAGTTGGCTCACTCACCAGCTGTGTCAGGAAGTTATCTTCCACACACTCCAGGAACCTCCTGGACTGTTTCCTCTCTGCTGTACTGTATTTCCAGCAGACATCTGGTAAGTTGAAGTCTCCCACAAGAAAAAGGGCTGGTAATTATGAGACTTTCCATCTGCTTATAGAATATTTTGTCTGACTCTTCATCCTGGTTGGGTGGTCTATAACAGAATCCCACCATATCTGCCTTGTTGGCCTTCCCCCTGATTCTTACCCGTAAACACTCAACCTTATTGTCACCATCGTTAAGCTCTAGACAGTCAAAACACTCCCTAACATACAGGGCTATCCCACCACCTCTCCTTCCTTGCCTATCTCTTCTGAAGAGTTTACAGCCATCCATTGCAGCACTCCAGTTGTGCGAGTCATCCCACCATGTTTCTATGTGATGGCAACTACATCATAGTTTTCCGGCTGCACAATGGCTTCCAGCTCCTCCTGTTTATTGCCCAATCTGTGTGCATTGGTGCAGATGCATTTCAGTTGAGCTATTGATCCCGCCAGCTTTTTGGGGGGACAATCCCTAATTCCTACGTGACCATTCTCAGGCACTTCCGTGGTTTCTAACATATCAATAACCCTTGCATCTTTGCTACCACATGGATCTCCATCCCTTACCTCCACTGAGATGGCAGACAGAAGGACCTCACTAGCACACTGTCCCTCAAACACGGGCATGCTGCCCCCAGGCTTATCTCTAGAAAGCCTGGTTTTATCCTGGTTTTATTATTTCTAACTGTGTGCTTCCTCAACACAGTAAATTCAAGTGTAGCTTTTTAAAACTGTTATTCATAAAGTCTTAATTCAACAAAGGGAGCTTATTTTATCATGATAGTCTATTAGAAGAATAGTGAAATTAACATTTTGCTGTAATTCCCATAGCTTCAAAAATGAATTAAAAAATCTCCCACTGTAAAAGAGAGACATTAGGAATAAATTTTGAACTAATGTATTAAACTTTATAGCATTTCAAAAGGCATCCTTTCAAGCCCTACATATTCTCTGTTGTCTACTGCAGATGCCAGTAAGTGCAAAGTTTATACCCACCTATTTTCTCTGGATGTCAGCAATCTCTCCCTTCTGAAAAATGAAAGTGACCCACTTATCCAAAGCCCACAAACAAAATACTCGATGACTCTTGAGTCAACACAGGAGATAAAGAGGGAATTCCAGCTGAACTGCTTCCCCAAAGGAGGAGGCTGGGTGAGGTTTTATGAAGGCTACTCTGCTCCACCAAAGATGGTTCAACTAAAACCAACAGAAAGTCTTTGGGGACAAGAATTCAGCAGAAGTCCCCAGAAAAGAAACATCTTAGTGGATAACAAGTCTATCCAGCCCTGTAATTTAATTTTTGTAACATATGCTCTAAAATAAAAATTAACTTCACACTTGAGGTTACCTTCTCCTTAGGTAAAAGATTAGGATGAGATTTACAGAGATCAGATTATGACCCTACTGCAGGGTTCATGCACATTTCTCTGAAGCTTCTGCTGCTGACCACTGTTTCAGACCATGTACTTGACTGGATGGACCTGCAAACGAGCCAGTGCAGCAGTTCCTGACTCGGATATTGGAGAACGTCATTAGAAGGACCGCTGGGAAGGGGGAAGCAAAACAGAGTGCAGGAGCTGATGTCAGGAGTTGGGAAGCTGGTGACCAATACAGTTTTTGTCAGGTCCCTTTGCTCAACATAGTGCAAACCGACAAATCTGTCAGAAAGTTAAACTTGCAAAATTCATCAGCTTCTTTGAGATTTGTTTAGATAGCTTCAGCATGAACATGTGGTGAAGAAACTCTGACAGGGAAATAGTCCCCAAGATAGTAACTAAACTCAAAATGAGACGAACAGGAACTCCCTCTATATCAAACTGTTCTGCAGTATAAGGAGAAAAAGGTAGTGCAGAGATCAAATAAATCTCTTCCCTCCCTAATTTCCATTATTAAAAACTTTCTATTATCATTGGCCAATATTAGAGTAGTGCATTAAAGCCCTTCAAATTGTTGGTACTTTTTCTGAAAAATCTAGGTCTTGCCAATACACAGTAGGCTACAGTACAAAATATCAATGTTTTACTGGGAACATTTTTGGAAGCATTTTACTAATTTTAGTGTAACACAGGCCAGATGCACTTATTTCACTCCTTGTACACAGACTCACTTTTGCTTCTGCATTGGTACTGAGCCAATCACTGAAAAGCCCCAAGTCGCCACCACAACAAACTGGTGGAAATGAGAAGCTAATGATAAATTTTAAAGTCCAAAGTGCACCTTCTTTTTTAACTAGCATGAGGCCAGACTCCTCCCTCCTATGCTACCTAATGCAGGTACTATAAATTCAAAAGCTGAGCAAAGAAGATGTAAGTCCTTTAGTACAATTGGAAGGATTCACTAGCTGTGAGATTAGAAAGGGCTTCAAACTAGCTGACTGAAAGAGATACAGAGGCAGTGCACACTATATAGAGAGAAATCAGCACCCTGTACTAGGCATCTGAACTTTTTCTAACTGGCTTCACTAGTTTCTGGGTACTGATTTACATTAAAGTATCTTTCTCTGTTTTTATTGTGTTGGGCAACTCCTTCTCCCTGAATGTCTGGGTTAGACCCTCATCTCACTTTAAAATTTGTTAACCTGCAATTTAGAGTTTACTTTTTGTTAAAAGCAAATAGCTCACAGTGCCTTATTTATTGCTGACTGAAATTTGAGCCAGGATTTGGGGAAAACAGTGGCCTTCTTTCCTGCTTGCTAACAGTTAATGGTCTTCTTCTGAGCATTTGTAAATAGTTTTGGCTTTTTAAGCCTTGTCATTGGAGGATGACAGTCTTTATTTGATTAATGAATGCTCTTTTATAGGCTTTAGAAATAATATCAGGGGTTACATTAACAAATTGTTAAAGTCTTTTAATCTCAGGACATAGCATTTTTATATGCAGTTCTGCAGCTTTGGACTACAATACTTAATTTGGAAACCACAGACACCTTCTGTATGTGGTTTTGGTAGGGTTGCCAAAGAGATGGCTAAAGTGGAATGGCTTCTCAGACTTACAGTCTAGTACAGGGCAAGATGGGGTCCAATGCTAGTGGTAGTTTTGAGTTCAGAGCTCAATGACTGTTCCTGTATCTGAACACCTTTGCTGTGGTAAACATTTCTTCTTCTCCTTCTTCTTCAGTGAGCAAAATAGGGGATTGAATCTAAAAGGGTGGGAAAGGCAGTAGTTAATTTTTCAGGTAGTTCTGTCACTACCTGTATAAAGTTCTCAAATATTGAGATCTTTAACAAATAAATACTGTTTTCTGACATGCAGTAGCTTTGGTCATTTATTATGCTAGTATGGTGATGCAATGCAGGCTTTCTACATGGTTCCTCAGCAGTGCACCCAGAGACATATGAATCTAAATTTCTTGTATATTAATCAGACGGCATACCCTCAAAGGCTCATGCGATGCAACCATCAGAGGGAGACAAAGCCACAACAACCAATCAGCTATGCTCATTTCTGTTGTGTATGAATTTAGGCTTCTGATTACATTGCTGCATTTAGGATTCAGAATTAGCACAGCACTGAGAGAAGTGAATGTTTTTTTCTAGCTGTCTGAAAAAGTGGAGATGGGGATTTATCTCCCTTGCATTAGACTTTAACATGTAGATATCTATCTCAAAGCTAGAAGTCTAAGCCCTCTACATTCAGTGGAGAGAAAAGGGTGAGGTTTATCTCATCCAAATATAGACATTTAAAAGAGATTGGGTAAACAATCTCTTCAGAGTATTTATTTGTATCCATAAGACAGTTATAAAAATTTAGCTTAAGCAGCATTGTGCTGGTTTTGGCTGGGATAGGGTTAATTTTCTTCATAGAAAATAGTATGCGGCTATGTTTTGGATTTGTGCTGAAGAAAAATGTTGATAATACAGGGGTGTTTTCATTATCGCTGAGCAGTGCTTACACAGAGTCAAGGCCTTTTCTGCTTCTCACACCACCCCACCAGCGAGTAGGCTGGGAGTGCACAAGAAGTTGGGAGGGGACACAGCTGGCACAGCTGACCCCAACTGACCAAAGGGATACTCCATACCATATGACATCATGCTGAGCATATAAAGCTGGGGAAGAAGAAGGAAGGGGGGCACGTTCAGAGTGATGGCGTTTGTCTTCCCAAGTAACCTTTAGGCGTGATGGAGCCCTGCTTCCCTGGAGGTGGCTGAACACCTGCCTGCCGATGGGCAGTAGTGAATGAATTCCTTGTTTTGCTTTGCTTGTGTGCGCAGCTTTTGCTGTACCTATTAAACTGTCTTTATCTCAACCCATGAGTTTTCTCATTTTTACTCTTCTGATTCTCTCCCCCATCCCACCAGAGGGGAGTGAGTTACCGGCTGGGGTTAAACCACAACAAGTATACATACTGTAGTCATCTAAGCTGTGTGAAATGAAATCTCCTCAGCTTTCTGCAGTTTAGCACAGAGGTAGCCCAGCTAGCTTTGAATGAACTATCTTGGATCACAAAACTTTTCTGCCTAAGACAACCTGTAAAACTGCCTTAGCTCGTACAGTTCTGCCTAGTTCTCCTGCTCCTAGTCTCTGAACCAGTTCATTTAATGTTTGTTAGGGTATTTCCATAGCATGCTGCAATCTGCAGAGTAGAAGTCACTTTTTATTACTCATTTCAACTACTGAAGTTGTTTTCTCCATACAGGGGAAAGGGGTTTGAATGGATGGGAACTCAGGGTCTTGAATGTCAAGTAATTTCCAAAGACTCTAGTTCACCCTGTTACCACAAAATAATATATTTAGACATTAGAATTAGAATAATTAGAGACTGGCTTCATATGTCTGTATAAGTAGGTTTCCATTTTCTTGCCTTGATACAGTATTGCAGGATCTCATAGACGTTGACTCAAGTAAAATTCCAGTCTCACAGTGGCATTTTAGAGGCTTAGACTAGGTAAAAATCAAAGTATTTATACAGATCACCAAAAATATTTTGACCCATCAAGTATATCTGGGAAGCATATAGTGTGTCCATCACCTCCTGGTCTAAGAGGAGAAGGAAGAAGAATTAGAAGACTGAAAGGGAAGTTATATAGTGCATACCACCCCAGAGCTTGTTTCAGAGCAGCACGCACTTAGAAACACTGGACTTGCATAATTATCTCCTGATGAAGGCACAGGAGTGACAAAGGTTCTTTAGAAGCTATTTACAAATTCTGTGACTGTTCAGAGCCAGATTCCTGTTTACACTTGCACTTTCAGAAGCATTTCCAGGCTGGTTTGCTTTTGTGGAAGGGCAAATATATTGGGCTGGCTTAGTCTGTTCTTATTCAACATTGCTATTTATTGCTTTACTGTATTTGTTGGTTATAACTGCTACACAAGGCTAATAAATTTGAAGCCTTGAACATCAAAGAGAGGGTTGTGTGCATGTGTGCATGTGTGTACACGTGCAGTAAGCTACAGGCACTGGGTAAGAGCATCTCAAAGCAAAGGGTGACACTCTGATCTCTTTTAATCTCAATCATAGCAGTGTAAAATGAAGAGGAACTCCAATTGCCTTGAGACAGATACATGGGGTGTGTGGAGTGCTCTAGCCCACTATGCTTGAATGCAATCCACATCTTTCTGAAGGTGGCAGTTTTGGTTTTGTTCTCTTTTCACTTGTGTAATTCCCAGGTTTGCTCATAGCCCAACAGCTTGTCCAGTTGGGCTTCCAGTTACAGGCTTTGTGAGTATATATATATATATTTTAATGAGAATGTGCATAATTTGGAAGCAGAACTAATGTTTAGTGCACAAAGCTTTTGTGTATCTGTCTATAAGAGGCATAAAAGGGTACAGCTGGGCAAGTGAGCACATGCAGAGCGGTGGGATGGTGTGATAGCTTGAAGGGGGGAGGGAACTGGTATCCATTCAGACATCTACACTTCAGGCAAGTGAGTGTGCTGAGCTACCTGCTGTGGCTGGGGCAGCTTCAGCTCACCTCATTTCAATGGCTGCTTCTGGGGAGGGAGATGCTGCGTTATGTGGCTCAGTCATTCTACTGCGTTATCATCTGAGGGACTCCTGGGGATCTTTTTTTAAGAGAATATGGGTAATTATAGAAAATAATTTGTCCATAGAGACACAGCACCTGTAAATAGGTTTTTAAAGCAGCAGTGTTCCATACACACAGCCAGCTACCACAGGCAGGCTGGGACCACCACTCAGGTGTGGCTCTTCCAGAGCCAAAAGCCATTTCCTTTTCTAAAGCAGCCTTTCCCAGTTCCTGTCTAGCCCTGCTCTGCTGTTTCCTTCACCTACCCACCACCTTATTTTACATATCTAATGCATGACATTTTATGGTCTTTTTACTTCTTCCAGCTGTCCACTTAAATACCAAAATAGAACAACAAACCCAATGCTCCACTGGTTCTTGGAAATGTGGAAAAGGAGACAGTTTTTACCTTTCCCACATAGGGACAAAAAGAAGGCCTCCAAAGGTAGCGAAGAAGAAGAAAAGGAATGTAATCATCCACCCAAAATGCTGGTGATTCAGAGAGAGACATCTGTGATGTAGGAGACATGAAGATGTAGGAGACATGGTCAAACCCATTCTCCTCTGCTTTTTCTCCATGCTCTGACTCGTTAGATCTGTGTCATTAGCTATCACTAGAACAGAGCTCATTCAGAAATTTACAGAGCACAAAGGTGATCAAGCAAAAGAATTTCCATGGGAATGTCTACATCTTACTCTTTTTATGTAACTCACATAAACATGAGCTTTTTCTGAAGTATGTTTTCATTGTAGAGCTTGGCTTGACTTGGCCTTATGATTCTTTGAATGCATTTCTGCTGTTTCTGATTTTGGCTGGAACATTGAAAAACCATGAGAAAAGAAATTCTTCCCATCCAGTGAAATCCAAGCAGCTCTACGTTTTTCACAAGCAAGCCCAATGCTGCAGACTTTTTAGAATTAACAGATTCTATATAAGCGCCCAGCCCCACGAGTCCTTGGAAGTTTGTCACCAAATAGTACTAGACAGGCATCTTCCTACTTTACTGCTCTGTCAGTTGCTCCTGGGTCAAATCTTTGTCACAAAAAAATAGAATTGCTTCCAGATCCTGAGTAAAAACTGTAAGGTTTAACCTTCTTGCATACCAATAGTTCAGTGTCTGGACAATATTCTTAGCATTGGATTTAGTAACATGTAAAGCTCTGTGATTCTTAAAATGTACAATTGTCCCATCAACTGTAAACTTCAGTTTAGTAAAATGGCATTGATTACTTCTTTGAGTTTTAAAGGATTATTTTCTTTTTTACAAATACCTAGAAAATTCAAAAGATATCAGATATAAAAGATTTATTTGTACATGACATTTTAGTAAAAGTTCCACCTATTCTACAGGCTCATCTTTTATTTCACTAACAACTGAGGTGAGCGTCTGAGGTCACTCAGGTGACCCGATTCCTTCTTGATATTTTGTGAGAAACAGCTGAAAACAGAATTCTCTGCTTTCTGTATCTGTTGACAACATAAGTGAACTAATAATACAAAAATGATCTCTTGGACAAGATTAACAAATTCCTACCAGCCTCGCATGGCACTGAGGCTGAGCATACGTTACAGTAAGAAAATTGGACAAGAGTCAAGACTTGCTACCAATTTTAGGTATGTGGTTCCCATCAGGGCCACTGTCTTAAACTGGCATCGTAAGCAGAAGATACTACACTCTTAGGAAATGGATTTGGCCTCATCTCCAGCTAGATAGCAGTGGAGAAGCACAAAAAAAGAGAAAAATGTCCTAAAGATCATGAAACAGGAGAGAAATGGCTTTTTTGAATTCCATACTGAATTAGGTCTCACAGTATCAACAGAAAGCTGTACCAAAAAAAGAACTGAAAGGTCTATTGAGAAATGGACACTGGGCACCAGTCCAGCAAATCTGATGCACATCCCAAAAACTCAATGTACTGACATGGTTTCTGTATCATTCATCCAATGCTCCCTTTCCCCATTCTCCTACACCATCCCTCAGCCACAAAGCAACAGCAATTTAAATGCACAAATCCTACTACAACTGCAGAAAAATGAGTGACATTTGCCCCTTAGGCCTAGGAAGATCTTTAACAACTTTTCAGATATAAATATGACTTTTTTTCTTATTTGTTTTTCCTAGCACATCCTTACAAACCTTTTAAATTGTGTTTTATTATTTATCTTTTTAGGTCTCTGAACACAGATTATGTATTAAAATGTTATCATAGATAATACTGATTAAGCTGTCCCTTCACAGATCCTTTAGAGATGGGAATACTGAAGCACAGAAAGACTCCAGCTTTCAAATGCACACAATGGAAGTTAGTAGCATCCAGGTGAGAAGCAGAAACACAGATCCCAATCTAAAGATCACGGAAGTCAATGGGAGTCTTTCTCTTGACATTAATGGGTTTTGGATCAAACCCTGAATGACCTGTCCACAGTCACAGAGCCCATCACAGACAGACGGGAAACAGGAGACTGCTAGCCAAATTACTTTTTCCAGTGAACCTGACTGGATGGCAGCATGCTTAAAAACTCTCTTGAGGTTTTACCCAAGGCCCTGGCCTGTACTACACATTTTCAATGACACTTTTTCATAAATGAAAAAATGGCTTACCGCTTTGACTTTCTGGGGTTATTTACCTTTTCAAATCAGGTACAGCTATTAGAAATTTCTGAAATTTCTGGTCTGAAATGTCTGCTTTAAACAGCGTAATTTTTGAGTATTGTGAACAGGACCAGGCTTTTCGTTGCTTTTGTATGTTTGTTTGGTAAAAAGAGTGGGCTGAGCCATGAGTTTTGGTCCCTTACTGAACATCCTCTTGAGTTTTGGTCCAGAGTGATAGTCTTGGTTCATTCTCAGTTTTTCTACTTTGGTGAGATTTTTTTTTAACTGACCAACATGTTCGTCCAGTAGTGCTTGCATATAGTGCACTCTCAAAGGCTCACGTACATGAGAAGGGCAAAATTTTATACTGGAAAAATAAGTCTAAACTGTGTGTGAGTCTGTGTGCAAGTAGATATATATGTTTTTATGAATATACATACAGGCATCCATATATAAAGTTAGATTCATAACTTGGGTAGTAATATCTAGGTATCATACACCCGGATGTAAAAGCTCCTAAAACATTCAAAAACAAAAGTTAAAGTCATTTCACCATTCAAGATGAAATAAAAAATATTCTTTTCATTACTAAAAGAACATTTAGTTAAAGTGCAGGGCTCACTTTTAAGTTGTAATATCCTAATTCCGTACTTCAGCGTTTAGCACAATGCAACCAGCCAGGCTTCAGTGTAGCACAGCAATCTGAAGATTGAAATGTCCGGCTATCCTATTGTAAGACTCAGCCTTGTATTCTGCTTTTGGAAAAAATGCTACCCTCCCCAAACTAGAGGAAAATTTGGACTAGATATTTGAGATCAGAATTTCTCTCTTCTCTTTCTCTCTCACTTCCCTCCTTTTTTTTTTCTTTTTTTTTTCTTAAGCAGCCACCAAAAAGGTCTGGCTTCTGAGTTTTTCAATTATTAGAAAATAGGAATAGTGCCATAAAGGCATTCTTACTTATTAAAGCTTCTCTTGTGTTTCTTTACCTGATGTCTTTCTTTGTGTAATGCCTGCCTAGCAATACTGGCAAATTGTTTCTGAAGAGCTACGGAGAAGAAAAGGCTTTGATCCAATAGAAGCACATCAGTGTAATAGCAGCAGATACCTTTTATTTTCCAGTCTTTCAATGCTCCCCTTCAATTCACAAAACACACACTCAGTGATTAAAAATTCCTGTCATTTTTGTTTTAGAAGCTGGGAATCTACAACTTTAAAGTGTGGCAAAGTAAATCTTCTGCCGGAGTGATCAAGGAATTATGCTATTGTCCTGTCTTTATATTTTCCACAATGCATAAAGCATCACTGTCCTTAATTGTTCTTTCATCTCACCCATTGACTTGAAATCAGCATTGCTCTCCAGGAGTAGTATTAGCTTGAGAACTGGTAAAGAAAAGCAAAGAGGCTTAGCATACCTCAGCACTGCAGATTAAGTGCCTCTTCAAAGATGTCACCCCAGATGTGGCAGGCTACATTCCTACTTTCCCCTGGCAACAGCTGTGGAGCCACATCAGTGCTACTGCCTTATGTTCCTGAACATTATGAGAAGGAATAAAAGCTGCCTTTTTAATAGCTTGGGTTTGTGTTGGAGGCATAATTTTCTGTTTACATTTCAAAAGGGCAAGCCTTCTTGTGTTTTCACTGGTGACAGATAAAGATGAGTTGATGTCCCATAAGCAATACTTCCTTTTTGGGCTATTGGATAGTGCACCGTCTATTCGTTTGGTTCGTTGTTCCTCTCAGAGACTGCAATCTCTCTTTCACTAAGCTGTGATTACAAGAAACTGCTTGCAATTTCTTTAATGCCTTTGGTTGATTTCAGAATTTTTTTATTTCACTTCCAATTAAAAGTGGTTGGTGGTGTGAGTTACTGTGAAGTGGTCTGAACACAGCCAGGCTACAGGTGCGGCAGACGCAGGAAAAGGAGGGTTTCAGGAGCAAGAGTGGGCTCCATCTGGGGTGGGATTGTTCACACAGGGGCAGAGAGTGAAAACTGCACAGCTGCATTATGCAAGGGTCGGAGCATTTGCTTTTTCACATGTGCCTCAGAAAACCCAGGCTGGACTCAAACTGTGACCAAGAAGTGAAAGTTTCTGTAGCCCATCTGAGGCCTCTGAATCGTCTCTCTTCCACTATAAAGAAGTTACGACTCTGAAAAATAAATGCTGCTAGTGAAAAACAGGTAAACATACCAACCACTCACTCTACCTTACTGCTTTTGATTAGCTGTAATTTGTCTGTATTCTAAAACTGTTAGTATGTTGGATTCTGGGGATTTCCAGATTTTTTTTGGAAAGTGAAGACTTCATGCAATGCAATTTCTTTTATGTCTGTGTGTGCCTCTAATACACACAATTCAAATTCTACTACATGTAACATTTTCCTCTGAACTCTCCCCTTCCCAATTCATGTACTGAGTCATTAGATCTTGACTCTCTTGCCCAGATATGTGTTGTCCCTTTACTCTGCCAGAGTTTCCTGGACCTTTTTTTGTTTATATCAGTCCTGAAATTTTCCATTTTCTGCTAGGCTGCTTCCCCTAACCCACATCAATATTAGATAGTCTCACTGATCTATCTGAGGGATTCTACATTGCTAATCTCTAGATGCATTTTCATCTGACCTGTCTCAGACTATAGACGGCATATTTTTGTAGTGATCACAACTTGCTTTGTTGCTTTTCCACCATTTAACACATTGTTAGTGCATGCAGAGCTGGTAGAAATATATCCAGAGCATAAGTAATCCAAGATTAGTAGCCTTCATGTAGCTAATTGATTGACTTGGAATCTAGCTTACAAATTTATCACATTTAACACTCACTTGTGAATACATGCCAGTCATTGTCAGAGAAGAAAATGAATTACAGAAACCCCTGGTGTAATCCTCTTGGAAATTCACATTTCCAAGCCTACAAAATACAAGGGAGTAGCCTTCCTGTAGGTTGCACACAGTGTATTTAGGAATAACCTCAGTGAAGAACGTGTAAGTAGATCTATTTCATCTACACACTAGCATAGTAATACAGTTTTAAATATGTTACTGATCCATAATCCTCAGAACATCCTTTTTATAAGTAGCAGCTGGATGTTTCTGAATCGATCCAGTTTATCTCTGTATGGTTAATAATCTATTATTATATGTGTATATTACACAACTATTTTAAGGTTCACCTTGATGATAGAGGTACAAAAAAAAAGTCTTATTAGGATGTTTCTGTTACCCAGAATTGATTTGTACTGTAGCTAAAGAACAAAATGCAATTTTGTTTACACACTGTCTCCTCTATATGTAGGTCATTCCTATGAATATCCTGGCTATTAAATGACATCAATTCTACCTACCTATTTAAGATGCAGGATAAACTAAAAGGAATTTAGTATTAGAGTAATAGTTTAGGACAGCCAACCTGAGTTTATTCCCCCCAGAGCATTTGCTGCTTGCTCTGCTATAGGGAAGTAGCTCTGAAAGTGGCAGTTCCTCTGAGCGTCTCACACCATCCGCAGACATTCAAGCCCATTGTTACAGATCAGAATATGGATACTTAGGCTAATGAATCTCCTTTCCCTATGGACATGCATGAAGGGAGGAATCAGATGTGAGAAAGAAGGCCAAAGGGAAGGTAGAAGGAGTGAAGGCAGTGTGAAGAAAATGCTCAAAAGGGGCAGATCCTTATCATGTTGCTATGTGAAATAGAGAGTAACAGACATGAGTGAAATACAGTTTTCTTCCCAGCTACATTTTTCTAGTGAATACTGCAGGAAGCATTGCCATGAGTATGTTGTGACTAGGTGTCCCACATTGTCCACAGAAACACAAATGACATATGAAGTTTAAAGTGGTTTATATTTCTAAAAAAATCTAATTTTGATGGGCTATGAATCAGCTATTGATTGGCAAATTCTTGATTACTCTTAATTTAAGCTTTATATAGATCTTATTTGCCTGCCTACAAAATAATGGCAAAATTCTCTTTTGTGATCATCCTAAAGTATCTGCTACCACTGTAGTTCCTGAAGAACATAAATGGGATTTCCCAGGAAAGAAACAACCTTATCCCTAATAATAAAAACCTCCATAGTCACATATCAATTTCACCTTAGCACGCAAAAGTTTTCTGTGCCCATATTGCCTCCAGTGCAACTACAGAGGAAAGGCACACAGCAAACCCATCATAAGTAATACAGGAAAGTGATCTGAAACTCTTGTCTGCCAGGCAAATTCATACACACTCTTGTTGCTGCTATACATATGGAACACTCATATCATCTAGATGTGCACACACTAGATTACAAAATATTCAATCATTTTGGCCATGGATTTATTTCAGTTGCAGATGCAAAGGCTAACAGTGTTTGTGAATAGCTGTCTTATATTTGCATGAGCAAATAGTAATTGTCCTTGCAACTGTACACTTACATTATTCAAAAATTTAGCCCACATAGTCATCAATGAAAGTAAAATGTTGCCTTTGATGCCCAAAGGAGCTACAGACTGATATTTATGAACACTTTTGTTACAGGAAATGAAAAATTTAAGGAATTACATGAAGGGAAGCTGAAGTGTTTCCATCACTTTTGTTTGCTGAACCTAGGCAGATGATTTCAGTAAGACACTTTCTCAAGAGTGTACTTTAAATTTACAAAGACACAACAAGTGCAACGCTAACATTCAGGATCACATTCTTCTCTTCAATGCATGGATATACCATGCTCTGGAGACACAGGTGGGTAACAATGTCATTTTGTCCACGGAGCTTAACAAAGCACAGAGAAAGGCAGCATAAGAGTACACAGTCAGTGGCGTTACTGCAGCAGCTTTTCCTGTGAGTCTAACAGTTTCTAGGATCTCAGATCCTACATACCATATGAGCTGTAATACCTAGACACAAAAGGATTAGTAATGGACAGGGTGACAGACCGGACTATGAATTCTCTTTCTTTTTTTGAATTCTGGCCAGACTTTTCATATTGTTTTACTTTAACTATTTTTAAATAGACTGAACTACAGATAGTTAATGCATATTTAACACGTATATAATTCTACGTCATGTACATTATGACTGAAAGTTGTGCTTTGCCCCCACAAAAAGTTTATTCAATTCTTTTTTTTTAATCCCTCATTCAGATATAGACACAAAGCCAACACTGCTTATACTTTTCTGTGACGGGCAGCCGCAACTCAGATTACTCAGTGTTAACAGATCTCATGTAATTCATTTGCAGGCACCAAAGGGTAAGTGTAAAACTTGGCTGTAATTTTTAACTTGAAAGAGGGGTGGAGGTCTCAACCTAGCAGAAACAGTACCTCTGCATGGGACACAAAATCTGCTGAAGATATTAAGAAAATATACAGCGAAGAAAACTGTATAAAAGCTCTCCAGAAAAGGAGAAAAAATTAAAAGTACTTTTCCTCACCACTCAGATATTTGCCTGAACTTGTATCAAAGAAAGCCCTGTCATAGATAGAGCAGATGTCACAGAAGAAACAGCACCCATTAGAAAGGATGTTATGAACAGACATAAAACCAGTGCTAGAAAAACAAACAAGCCAGGAAAGAAAGCTTTAATTCTGAAAATAAAGGACATTAAAACAGGCCAAGAAACTAGGATCAACCTATATACATAGTAAATTAAGAAGAAAACCTTTAGTACCATAAACATACACGGAAGTTCTCTCGAGGTGGAGGGAAAAAAGCATCCCCCCTTCTGCATTTTATTTAGTGCATCTTTGGTGTCTTAACAGATGAAGTGCAGCATTTCCTTCCCACCCCCCTACGCCCCCATATCATCTTCTTAAAGGTCACATATTTAAAATAAGTAAACACAAAAGCTCAGTCATGGGGAAAGCTGTGTGCTAACATTACTGCTTTATAGAATTTGTAGCAGAAATGGGACAGAGTTCTGGCCAGAAACAAGACAATAGAAAATTAGGCACTCTGGAAGTTTTCATCTGTATAAAGCTACTACGTGCTTCCTTACCTGACTCTGACACGGGCCACAGTAGTAGCTAATAATTTTCCATAGCAATTCCTATCTCTGAGATAAAAGACACAGAAGCCATGTGTTTTCTTCAGAATGGCTAATCAGGGTCAATCAGGAAGCATACATTTAGTTGCCCTTGTTGCTATCCCTCAGATAATTCAAACTATGTCTATGATCTGTAACAGAATGGGGAAAATGGAATAGGGGGTGGAAATGTGGAGAGTCAAGAATCTGTACAGAGAGAAAAGGGAAACTGAGAGAAAGACAAGCAGTGGAAGAAAAACAGTATGTGCAAGAGAATCCGAGAGAGGGATGTTGCTCTCAAAGTCAAAACAATTTGATTTTGCATGCCTAGGCTAAGTGGATTTCTTGAGCTATTTTAATTTTTTTTTTCTGTTTATTATTCTCTTCTGCTTAAAATGTGGGAGGCCTACTACACTCAGGAGTCTTCTCGCGTCACTCTGGGATGAGAGCGATTCCCAAATGCGTAGAGCTGGGAGGAGAGCAAAAATGAGGAAATGAAACCATATGGAAGCACAGAGAGTTGGAGGAGGTAAGAGAAAATGAAGATGATATCATAACAGGGAGATGGGAGAAAGAATAGAAATAATAGGGATCCATATGTATGTTCACAACTTCCTGGGCAGAGGTATGGTAAGTGAGCCACAGAGATCTTGTGCAGTGAGTCTGAAAGTTCCAGGCCATCTCAGATCTGCAGCACTATTGCAGACCAACTTTGATGCGCACGTGGAGCTGCACAGAGACACCCAGGACACTCTAAACTCATGGCAGATGATCTGAACAAATCACCTGTGCATGCACAATGCTCAGACATCGGATTTGCAGGTGTCCTGAAGCTCCCAGGGAACTACAGTTCTCACCAAACTATAGGGCAAGAGACCAAATTCTTCTTTCACTTTTCCTGTGAAAAAGAGTCTCCAGAAACTCATATGCCTGGTGGCCTAAGGAAGTCTGCAGAAACCTTAATAAGGAGCACAACAGAAGTAGGTAATGGGAACATGAAGAACAAGTGAAGAAATATCACTTGCTGGAAACCAGGATCTCTTCACAGTTAGTGACGGCAATTATTGTGATCGGAAGAGGTGATGGTGGAGTAGAAAGAGCAGCAGTAATGTCTGTATTATCTAAATACCTACAAGTAAGGCACTGACACACATCTAAAAGATCAGAGAAAAGAGAGAGCAGAAAGAGGAATTAAAAAAGAGAATGCTGGAGTATCACAGTATTTCCCAGCTGTATCCAATTCCACCTGGCTTATAAGACCTATTCCTTGTCAAATTCAACTTTATTGATTTTTTGCAAATAAATCACTGCCTAAGTCCAATTTTACAAACAACCATGCTGAGTGTAATGGAATGGATGAATTCTCAGAAGGTGTAAAACCAGTGTAGATGGCTCTACAACAGCCCTTCTCACTCTGTTCTTTAAAGGCCAGCAAGGTGAGGATGGATAAGGTCAGACCATGTTGCCATTTCCAGTAATCTGGAAATACAGTCTGGCTCAAAGTTAAAGAGCTCTAATTTGCAATGGTGTACCATCAGGGGAGAAAAGGCAAAGGAGGGAGGAAATGTTCCTGGAGCCAGCTATCCCTTTGACTCACCAGTTATCCCATTTCTCGTCTGGCACAGTTGAGGGTTTAGTCTGGTGAGAAATTAGTGTTTGCATTGCCCCTTTAAAGATGTGGTCTGAAAGCACTTTATGAGCCATGTGTATTAGTGTTCATATTTGTGTGGGTCTGTTGAGTTTTAATCAATCAGCCTTGTTTCAGAAGACTTTACTTTTGCTCTCATTAAGTATGTGTGAGTTTTGTGTGTGTGCAGGCGCATATATTTATCCCTGTCAGCATTCAGAAAATTACATGCCCCTAGTTAACATATTGTACAGTACTACAAATTCTCATGAATATCACTTATCGCAAAGGATAAGTTCGTCCAATGGAACGGAACGGAAACTTTTCTCATTTTCAAACAAAGTGCCTCTGCTTAATACACAGATATTTACCGTCTGTGCTTTTTGTATTATGATTGTAAAGTATAACTGTTCCACTTCCCACTTCTGCTGTATCTCCACAGAGAGTCCCTGACAAAACCACTGTCCAGAATTTCAGACATTAAAATAACTCCAAAACATATTTAGGGCTGAGACATTAACATATATCTTTCACACTGTCCTCATGCAATGGCTTTGCTCCCATGGATGATAGCAGTCCATGTGGAGTGTTTAGGTAATCGTGTAATCACAGCAAAAACACAAAGGCAAATAAAGCAAATTACATGCTAAGTAAGACTTCAAGTGTTTATCCTGATCAAACTGAAATTGCCCCTCTGTCAAGCCTTATCCCACCGTAACTTAAGTAATTTGTTTCACTGCACAAGAAAAAAAAACCTCCAGCAACTCCTGTCCTTCTTTCTTTCTTCAGTACCACTTGTAACCTTTAGTCCTTTCTTTCTTACTTTGGGCTACAAGGGTATAAAACCTGTAATTAACAACTTCTTTATTGCCTCCGCCATAGTAATTGCCGTGTATAGCCTTGAGGTACTAAGAATAAAAAATCATTTTCCTCCCCCTGCCCCTTGTATTTAACTAGCACTCCACAGTTATTATTAGGATCTTGCCAAAACTTCACCTTTCGCAAGAACCTTGTGATAAAAGTGTAATCCCCACACAGTGACCTCTGCATGCAGCAATCAATACTTATGCTGTAATATTTCCCCTTCTTGCTGTTTCAGAGCAGCCTTTTAAAAAAAAACAGGCTGGGAAGAGATTAGATTATCAATTATCATGAAACTGTCTGCAACTTCAAAGGGCTGCAGAGCAAGGGAAACCATAGTTTATCAGGACTGTAAGCGTCCTGCAATTATCTCTCATGTCACCCAGATGTAGAGCAGTAGTTGGGGGAACAGCTTGGGTCTGCGGTGAGAGACTGGGCTGGTGGAAAAATATAAAAGCAGCATTTTCTTTGGAACATGAATCATTGGTTTTGGGTCAGATATTGACAATAAGTAGGATCTTGAATGTGTTAACTACGAGCAGCTCGATCCAATATACTCATGTATCTATGCAGCGTGAGCATTTTATCGATAGGCAGACATGGGATGCTTTCTTTTTCCCTGAAACTCCAATTTTTACGTAGGTCAACAGATTGTTAATAGTGTGTCAAAGAATGATGCATTGATAGTCAGTAAAACTGCAAGATGTTTGTCCTCAGTCATTCCCACAAGTATTAAGCCTATGGGTTTGCACAGGAAAACAGCTTCACAAGTCAAGTAAAACACAGAAGTTTGGAAGCAAAACTCCAGCTACTGACATCACTTCCTGAGGCAACGTGGCATTTTTGTTTGGTCTTGTTTTCCAGTGGGATCCATGAGGCTCCGGTTTGACCTGTGATATCTTAAGGCCAGGAACAATGGAAAATTAATGTAATGTTTATTAATACATAGAAAAAGCCTCCAGCTATACAGAGCAGCAAATAAAAGCAATTAAAGTAGCATGTAGTCACAAGTCTGGTTAATGTGCAACTTTCTGTGTCAGGATATGATATACTGAATGAAAATAAGTTCATAAAGGAATTTTACCTAGTTATGTTCCACCCCACTACCCCTTTATTCCACCCAATGTATAAGCCAAATATTTACCCTTGACCATGACCACACAAGGACAAGAAAAACATGATTAGCAAACCTGGACAATTTTATTTGGCATAAACAGGACTGGTCCTTATTATGTGTAACAAAGATAAGGAAGTGTAATACTAATGTGTTTAACTTACACAATGTGCAAGGATCTCAATGCACTCCACAGCAATGGTGATAAAATCATTAAGTTATGTATAATGAGCCTGACTCTACCACGGACAGATGGTAACAGTTCCCACCTCCAAAAATGTGCAGGTGAGGAATACCAGAAGAGAGACCCAACTGGGCTGACGTGGTAGAACAGAATGAATAATGTTAGAAGCACTATTTTCTTGCCTCCCTTTTGTCTCTTCACAGTTGTTTCTCTATGATACAGCATTGAGTTATTTGTTGTTATTGACATTTCCACAGAATTGCTTATCACCCAAGAGACTGGGTAATGCCTAAGCTGAAACCAAACCTCAGTCTATGGTTTCCTTATGCTTTTAGCCAAGCAAACCATAATGGTGGAAGGACCTAAATTTTGAGGGAGCCAGGAAGATTAAGAAATTATAAATTGCATGCTGAGTGGGATGTCTAGACCCCTTTGACATTTTTATTTCTTGTTAAGGTAAGAAACAGGCCATGTACCAAAGCTAATAACATTTTACATAAAAGAGTTCTCAGGACCATATCTGACAAAGAAATAGAACTTAGTTCCTCTCACAAGAAACTAGAAAGAAAAACTAAAACCATTCACAGTGTATGTATTATTTCTATCTCCGGGTGGCTGTTAACCGGGCAATGTAGGAGTCCTTCAGATTCCTGATGGCCCTCTGAGGACCTGCTGGGCGTAGAGCACAATATTTCAAATAAATAGTAAATACAGAGACTATGCCCCACTGCTTCCTACGGTATCTGGTATCTATCCCATTAGGGGTCTCTGATGGCCTATTGGAATACTAAGAGGTCAAAGGGTTGAAAAATGAGAGAAAAATAGAGAACTGAGTTAATTTTTTTGTGGACAGTTTTGTGGCTCATCTTTCCACAGCTGTCATTTTGCCACCTGCTGGTTTTTACCTACTTCTCTCCAAATAAAGTGGCCATAGCTGAAATCTAATCCACTGATTCCTCATACAATTATAGGGTTAAATCTAAACCTGATACATGCTTAGAGTCTACTCTCGCGAGTTGGTGTACATTTGGCCTTGTCTCAAAAAAGCACTGGCAAGGCAGGGTACCCCCACTTCGACCACTGCATGGTAAGGACTTTGAAAGATTACAGAATAATGTTTGGTGTGAGGTATTGTGAATGGGATTGGACTTTCTGGTTTGCTTGTTTTTCTTTAGACCTCGTGTCTCCATATGCAGAGAGGTAGGGTGTTTCTATGAAAAAAGTGTTCCCTCTTGTTTGAAAATGTATTTTGTCCCTCTATGACACGGATACAACCTGGGACTGATTTTCTTTGCTGATAGCTGAAAGAGAAAACATTTTCAAACATATGCTGCATTTAGAGCCAATACACAGAGAACTATTTTCCCTTACTCAAAGTTAACTTCTACTTGGTTACACGTACGCTATTTTTTATACTAAAAAAACCTTCAGAAATACTAAGATTTAAAAGATGGGCTTCCTACAGATTTATATGACATTGCATCTAATCTTCAGTGATGTCATGGTGCCAGATGAAACAGTTTCCTGGGGGAAAAAAGTGCAGCTAATCAGTTAAACCCATTTAGGAATTAACTTGAGCATCTTATTGTCAGATTAAACTCTGAAGATTGCCAATGTTCTTTTGCCAGTGTTAACACCAGACACACAATTATTTCATGTGTATTTCAGATGAGAAAGATGAAAGATATCTCTTTGTAAAATGTTGTGGTACATCATGTCTGTTGTAGAAATGCAGCTTGACCTTAGTTGGGTCAGGCATCCTTTTTCTCCATGTTTTGCTGAAGGAAGGTGCTTTCTAGAAGAAACACACATGCATACTTGTAATAAAATAAAACATTATTTCCTGCCTTCCCCATTTCAGACAGTGAAGGAAATGAGTGCTCTTTGTCATATACAACTGACCATTTTGCATGTGCACTTCTCCCTATTTTTTCACTCAGAAGGCTGTTAAAGAGGGTGGAAAGGACACTGTATAACCTCCAGCTGAGTCCTGTTTGCATTCTTAGACTGGCAGAGCCTCCACAACCATCTAAATAGCTTTTAAGTGAGAGTCAGGAGTGCATTTCTGAAGCAAATCTTGCCATCGATGCCATGTACCACTCTCTACATGCAGAGCAATCTCAGAGACATAAACTGGACTCCTTTTGGATGAAACTGTACCAGCAGCTGCACTTCCACCACTAGGGCACATCAGAGCTATTCTAAAAGAAACCTCCTCAAAATGCACATGGCAGGGATGCCACGTCCTCAGCACCAGCTGTATCCCTCCATTCAGCAACTCTACAGTGCTGCACCACTCGCTAACATAAACAAAGTTATGTGCTTTCCCCCAGCTTCCTGACACACTGGGGACAGGAGCAGGAGGGGCTACATTATGGGACCAGGCTGGTCCATGTTGCACAGTTTGCACTGCATGTGCTCCTCTGAGCATAGGGACAATTAAATACAACATTTGACATAAACAACATCCCTGTGGAACAAGGAGACCTTGATAGCCAAAGTGTTATTTATGTAACTGGAGGGTTCTATAAATCAGCGGGCTTTGGGGATAAAAACCATTTGTTTGTCAAGCTTCTGTGTAGTGTCTGGTGCAGGGAGGCCCTGATCCATGACCAGCCTCTAGGCACAACCAAAACACAATAAAAAGAATTTGCCTGGCCACTGGGCAAACAGAAGAGAAAGATAGCTCCTGCCCTGCGGAGCTTACCTCTCCTGGTAATAAGGGGATGGTTCTTTCATATACAAACAGACAGCCTAGATTTGTTTAGATATCAGGAAACAAATTGAGTATCTAAGTCCACACATCCCCTCTCATTAAGCGATTGCATGATCTGAGGTCTTGGCAATGAAATGATCATTTAGCCAGAAGTTTACTGAAGTCAAAAAGCCAAGACAGAAACACGCTAATGTTTTTGATATTCTCGACAAACAGTACAGCATAAGATTTAAAATATAAGTAAATTGGGGCCAGCTGGTGGAAGCAGGCATCAGTTCATTAAAGAGAAGGTAGCTATACCAATTTACACCAGATGAAGAACATGTCTGAAGAACATGCTTTTAAGTACCTGCCTTGGTAGCTGCCTTATCCACCGCACGCAGCCGTCCTAACTGGCTCATGCAAATACAGGCTTCACGTATCCAGCACAAACATGAACCTGCTCTTTACAGTTTGTGTTCCCATATACGAGCATATCATATTCTTGCTGCCCCAAATGTTTGACCATTCACCCTACCAAACCCTTAATTTTTTGCTCTTGCGATCATTTCCAGGCAGAGCTGGCTCAAGGCTTCTTCGCAGCACAGGCAAAATGAGGATCTGTCATCAGGAGATTAAGGATCCAGGACTTCAGTTGTAAGATGGGGCAGATGTGGGATGAGGCGGATCCAAAATACAGAGTTGCTGGCAGAAAAAGCCCTGGGAAAGCCAGGTTTGCTGCCCCTGCAGCTGCTGGGGTGAGGCAGTGCTGGGGGATGCTCTGCCAGCAGTAGCTGCTGAGCCACATGCCCCTTTGTTCTCTTGGGGGCAACAGAAGCCAAGGCTTTTCAGGGTTTTCCCAGCAGGACCACAACCATGCCCTTGCCTAAAGTCACTGCCTATTTTGTGTAGTCAATGAGGCAGTTTCCAGTTTAAGGGCACATCTGAGGACACTCTGGCTTCAGGAATTTCTTAAAACAGTTTCATGACCAAAGGTAGCATTTCATGAAACTGCTCCCTCAGGTAGGACAACTGTTTGTGTTAACCATAAGCATGTAACTATGTAGGTGGAGGTGAAGTTGGATAGATGGGAATTTGGTGATGTGAGTAGTTCAGAGTTTAGTTGTTTTGGACGATAAATGTTGCTCATTTCTCAAAACATGGTCAGAAACACAATTCATATGAGTTTATTTTTTTTTCTGTACCACTGAAAGTAAGTAATATCTACATGCGCATCGTTCTTGTGTCCCAGAAGCCATGCAGCTACAAGTCCTCGTCTATATCATGCATTTTTGCAGGTCTTATTGGAAAAGGTGTGGAAAGCAGTCACCCATCTGTCCCTCACTTGAACATTTTCTTACTTTATCATTATGAATTGCTGTTTTATAAATGCTGGGCCAACACTGTGCTGGAGTGTATTAGTGAACTTGCCCTGCCTGATGGACTTCAAAGCTAGAAGAGATCATCTCATCTGGCAACCTCAGTGACTCAGACCACAGAGTTTAACTCACTCACTCCCATACTAAGGTGTAGCATGCACGTGGACCTGCATGAGCAGCAACGCTATGATACAGGAAAATAGCAAGCTGCCAACCTGAAGTCACTTTTATTAAATATACAGAAAAAGCATGAAGGAGGAAGAAAATTAATGTCCTGGAGCAGGATTCACCTCATTTAAACCTTTAAGCTAAACAGCAAAAAATTCAGCATCGAGTTGATGCTAGGTCTCTCATCTGCCTGTGCAGTCCAATGGATGAACACCCCCTCAGTATGAGCCATCCCAGTTGCCTAGACTTTTTTTCTGGGAAGACAGTGGATTCACCCCTGGGCGACATGCCTGTGATCTCCATTTACATGAGAGGGAGCTTGGGTGACTAAGCTAGGCTAAGATATGATATGACAGAATACAGGTGAGAAAAAAGTCACCCGAAGAAAGAAAACACAGATTGCATTTTTTAAAAAAAAGTGAAAAGGCATCAGAGGGTTCAGTGCAGCGCCTGCAGAAGTGAACCCTGCCCGTGTCTGATATTTGGTTTAGGAGTGTTGTCCATGGCAGTGGCTCAGACCTCAGTGAGGTAGGGATATGCCTTTGTCCTGACTTCCACCTGTGGGCCTAAGCACAAACAGCCCAACAGTGGGATATGTGAAAGGATCTAGTCTGACTTCTGCTGGTCTGAGTGAGAGTTCAGCAATTGGCTGCTTATGAAAGTATGGCTTAATGAGAACTGTTGATGACCTAAGAAAGAAGGTCAATTTTTAGGTTTCCAGTATGCAATACAAATGAGTGCTCTTAGTGCAAGAGTTGCAAAACTTTTTTTTCAGTATTCATTTAGTTAGAAGTATTTATGTAAACATCACAGCTCTCTGCATACATTTGTGTAAAGTTCTGTACATTACAGAACGTAGCAACAAACATCATAATTCCTGCAGGATTAAGCACAGTGAGCACAGAGCAATAAGGGAATAATATTTATGAGCAGAAAATGCTAGCTTGTAGCAGGCTGATATATTTACACCTGTTCACTAAAATGTCACATTTACATATATCTATTTTTTAATTATATGTGGGCATTGTAGTACTCAGACTTGTTTACATTGAGTGGATCCATAGTACTGACTGCTGGTTTTAAATATAAATGGAAGAATAAATCAACTAAATACAGTGCGAATGTGTAACTGGGAAGGTGAGATGGTAAAATTCTTAATAATACATAATTTCTACAAATTCAGATTTTTCTTAATGTGCATCAAAATACCATGAATTGTCTCAGATCAAGCCCTAGTTAGAGCTTTGGTTCCATAGACATCACTGGGAAAATGTCCACTGACATAAGTAGGTCCAGGAGATCATAGACAAAAAATCCAAACTTTGGGCAGTGCTCTCCTCTGCCTTCTCCTTCATGAAGTATCCAATGTTGAATAGAAATGTTGTATTTCTGCTCAGTGTTGTCATAAAGGTGCATTAGAGAAAAAGAATCATGGAAATAGAAAGCAGACCCTTTAGCTACAGGAGGAGATTATATATGCAGTTGACTTTAACTGCTATCAAGGCTTCTTATATTTAGATTTTGCTCATGACATTTCCAGTTGCACAGGATAGGATATTCTTGTTGGGACAGAGAGGAGCTGTAATGGGGATGGAAATTTTAATGTAGGCCTTCAACATATGTTGAACGGTAACTTCACTGTTCCAGATAAATTCTACCCTGATGCTTTAGAAGCTAAAACCTACCTGAACTGTCTTCTCCATTCAGCTTCCCACATGCTGCTGCTGCAAGAAAAGCCAGAATGCGTTTGTGACAATGCATTATATTTGTTGCTAGCACTGTAAGTAGTGCATTCAGAGTAGCAATCATTTGTTTTTAAAAGCTCTGTTGCTAAACTTTATTTAAAATAATAGTGATACCTATGCATCTTTAAAAGTTGAAGCCCAGCTTATTAGTTTAAAGGAAATACTGAAGTCAGTATAAGGGTTATTTTCATTCCAGGCCATGTTGGTGTGAACATTATCAATTGATCTAGCATTTAAGTGACCTGTCTGGAATGCTTGACAAACAAATTTTTCTCATGAATTATACATATTACTGAAAACCATACTTAATGGGAGACTGGGAAGAGGGCAGGTATTTCCATCACCTAGGGGTGAAAGCCCTGCAAATTAACAACAAGACGGTTCATTGAAGCAGGTAATGGATTGGTCTGTGAAAACAAGAAATCTTTGTGGGAATGACTGTGATTATTCATATAGTCTGTTTGCTAATTATTGCTAGTATGAACATTATTTTAACTGCTTTTAAGAACCTTGAAAATGATGTGACTTGTCAACAGTGTTGTGAAACACTGCAATATAGAAGACATATAAGGAGTATGCATTCATTCTTTGGAAAAATTCGTGTTTGATCATGAAATCAAAATACGTAGACGATATTTATTTTTACATAATGAATATGTGTCTGGCTAGAAAGAGGAAAGAATAACAGAGAAAAAGAATCTTTAAAAAATGGAAGATATGATGTGTCAGCACAGAGTAGTGATATTAGAGCTGAACAGCTACCCAGCTAATATGATGCAGAGCGTATAATGTTCTGACTAGAGATAATGGATGGGAAAGGGCTAATCCTGCAATGCTCATTCCCGCATTCAAATTCCATGCCTAATAATGCCTAAACATCCATGTGGTAAGAGAAGTCCATGTCATTTGTTATGAAGTCAGAAGTTATTTCCTTTTTTCCTTTATACCTGTTAACAGGCATAAACACCTGGACTTAAGTGATAACTTTGGCATGTGTATTTTGTGAGGTTCTGCTCCTTCTGTTTTTGTCACTGTTCCTTTCAGAAGTCACATCTGTGCTGCTTTTCCATTTTCATTTACTACTTTCAGCTATTCCAGGAGACTTTAAGTTTTGCAGCATCATTCATTATATCCTCTACTGCCAGTATTACTTGGCTTTCGAAGGGATGCTAGATAACTAGCTTTAAAATTAACTATCACTACAGTATCTTCACCTTTTGGCACAACTTCAGTCTTGATTGTTTTACTCCTAGCCAGGCATTATTTCCTAGAATTGAAATTTTAAGGCCAGAGGGACCTATCTAAGAGCATTTTCTAGCCTCCTGAGTAATACTGGCCTTCAGATTTCACCTAGGGACTTTTCCATTTAAGTTCCATATCTTTCAGTTGCTCTCCTGCATGTGACACTAAAGCCATGCAGAGTGAGATTCACATGACGTGTCCACCTGTGAGCTAGTCCTGGAGATTCTTCATAAAAATTGAATGAAAAAGGAAAGAGTAGATTTTTATCAGCTATTACAAAAAAAGTTATCTTTAAATCTTCCTACAGCAGATTGGATGAACCAAGTGTTGTTTGCACATATTTCTGTCTCCCCATTAAATCTGAAGGAAGTCTGGATGACCTGCTCAGCAGCAGAGGTACATGCAGAAGACACTCGAAGTTAAACAAGAGGGCTCACACTCTCAGCTTTGATTTACGGCCTTCAAGTGAGTGGAAACTCTCAAATTGTTTCAGTAACTAAATGAAGTAGCAGATAAAAATTTACATCCAATTTCTAATCTGAATCTGACTAAATCTTTTTCACTATTGCCAATTCTCTCCATGCTCAGCTTCATTCTTACTCTGCAAAGCTGTGGAATGATGTTTTCTGTAACTACTGCTGGAATGACGTTCACCGTCACAGGGACAGAACTTTTGTGCATGGTCTCCTGTACACTCTCAGATTGGAAGAACATTTTCCCTTCCTGAGCCTCTGTGATCAACCTGGAGGAGTGATCACAGGATGCATGGTACAGTATTATCCCTTCCTCCCATCCTTCCTAGGTATCGCATCAGCAGGTCATATTCATTTATCAGAAGCGATAGTGATAGTAAATCAACTGAAAAGCATCTTGATCCTTATTTCCTTGGTGTAATTTCAGGTTGAACATCTTTCAGTACCCATGGCAAGATCATGTTAGACGCACTGGGGACTTTACACATAAGGAGAAATTACTTTCAGGTCAGTACCTATGACATACTGTGAGATCATCTGGCAGCATCATTTACCTTATCCTAATAAAGGAAAAACTGGTTCTTGTGGAATAAGATTGCTAGAGACTGGCTTTCACCAAAAACAGCCCCTGGATTCAAGTTGTATGTGGTAACTTCACTGACTTTGAGGGACACGGTTTAAGTAACTTTCTTTGCCAGAAGGCTAAACTCTTTGAATAAGACCCTTGAATTACTAGAAATAAGGAATGGATAAAACAGGTTTCTTTATTTTTTAGTATAAATCAGGTATTGCCTCTTACTTATTAGCATTCTCATTATCTCTCAGCTCTGTGTTTCTAATAATTGGTCAGATTTTTAAAATTGTCATGGCAAAATTATTGCATTCAAGAAACTTTAATATACCGGTATCAGTAGCCATGCAGACCAGATCACAGAAGATATTACACGTATTGGGCTTGCTTCAATGAAAGCAATGGCAAAATAATTTGTAGAAACTATTTATCTATGTATATGCTTCAATTGATTTCAGCTCTCCAGAAGGTGTTATTCCAAACGATGATACTATTTGATAGTAGATGTTTCACGAGCCAAAGCAGGTTAAGTCATCTTTTGTATAGATGCTACATTTATTTTGCCTTGAATATATGTCAGTGATGCTAAGCTTGTGGAGGCATTGCAGATGCAAGAGAAAATAACACATTTCTGAAAATAAGTAAGTCACAGAAACTTTCTGACACACATGGTGAGATGAGATGCAATTAAACACCCACACACTTTTCAATGAAAATATTGTTGCTACTGATAGTCTTTTAACTATGGACACTTACATTAACTATTGTAAACTACGTGTTTGATTAAGTGTCACATTGATACAGTCAGCAATCATATTACTTGCCCAATTGTAAGCTAACTTTTTCTTCTTCCAAAAATATTAGAAAACAAAGAAAAGAACCCTGACACATCCACCTGACTTGCACCATCCTCCACTGAAAGGCTTCCTAGCAGAGGTATTTTTTAAAATGTCATTTATTCTGAGCGCCTCATATAAAAGTTCTTACCAACTTATAAATATCTGACTTCTCTCCTAATGTGCATATAGGAAACCTCAAGTTTATTTTGTCAAAGGTCTTTTTATCATTGGTTGTGTAGGNTCTCTGGCCGTAGTCATTCATTTACAAAGCTTACTTGGTCTGGGCTAATAATCTTACAGATCATATCCTGCAGGCTGTCTGCTAGAATTTTTGCCAGAAGTTGAAAATTCCAATTAATTAGCAACAAGGACGAAGCTTCCTGAAGGCTTTGAGAACCCTACCCCAAATCTTATCTCACCATTCCCACTTTCTTGATTGTTGTGAATTATGTATATTATTCAGCTGACCATATCATGTGTAAATTCAGTCTTCATAACTCATATTCATTCCCTAATATCTGCTAATTCAGCTTGTCACAGCCAGAGCTTTACATCTTGGGTTGTCAATTTTCTGTTTCCTGAAAAATACAGCACTGGCAAGAGCTTGCTTACATCCCTTTTTTATCTGAGCATAAATGTATTAATAATGCAGCAAAATTACCAATGCACTGTGTAAATACCATAATATATTGCTTGCCACCAACCACATGGCAACTTTTTAGTAAGTGCCTAATAAGTTTTGAGTCTGAGCAACATACACTTAACAGTCACCACTCTAAGAAATGGTCTGTGCAAGCAACCAGTCCAGTTTCTGTAACTGATTAGACAATTCAGTTTCTCTTAGACATACCAGTTCAATTAGTGGGGATCCATAACTGTGCCACTAGAAATCTAGTCCCTCTCCATCTAGTGCCGTTAAGCATCATAGCAAAGTACTTTGCCCCACAGTGTGTTTCTGAAGACTGCGGGTCCTTTTCTTCACGTGAAAACTATTCCTGGAAGTCACCAGTCAGTTTGAAAAGCCCATTCCTTGTTTTGCTGTTTGTAATTCCTGAACCATTGGTCACGTCTTCTACAGGAAAGCAACACCCAATTTAAAAGAGAAAAATTAAAGTCTTGGTCTCGGTCTAGAGTAAGCAAAGAATCCAGTCCAGCTTATATACAATTGGAAGAGATATCTTAAGATTTCTAACTTCCTTCAAGAAAGTAATAAAAGATTGATGGTTAGGGCAGGAAAAAAATAGTCTATGAATGTTGAAATATACTCCTACCTAAACGTTAGAAAGAAAGAATATGGAACATGCTGTGATTAAGTATACTAAGTAGTGTGTAAACTATTCTTTGTTAAACCCTCTTCTGTTCATGCACTGACCAAAAATCAGTGATTTTGAACTTTACTTTTAGGAAGATCCACTAAGGTAAGCAGAAGTCATAATTAATGGACACATCAGTAAGAACCTCGGTGCTGGGACGCTTAGCAACCACACAAACAAAATATATTTAGCAAGATCCCTTTTGTGAAAACGTATATAATTGTTGTATGTATGTATGCAGTAGATAGAAAGATCAGTCCCAGCAGCACTCTCAGTTCGTAATAAGAAAGAATATAATTGTGGATATTTGCGGACTAATCTAATGTAAACTCCACCAATGTAATAACATTGCCTTTGTGTTTCCCAGTGAGAAGACTCATACTATATATTCTGCTGAAGTTCTCTCTTCTGTTTCTTTTGCAATCTTTGCTTTTCATTCCTGTATAGTCATTCCTGGCTTCACCCTATTTTTTCCACGGATTTTTTTAATCTCTCCTACTTCTTAGACAACCTTTCCTCAGCTGAATACTAACTCATTGAGGTTCAGGTTAGGCTTAGAAAGCTACAGTGTCAGAGCAGGTTTGAAATTAAACAAAACTAGTTTCTTCTTTCTTAAACTGCAATAATAACTAATGGATGCTATATGAATTATGTAATGGTCTTATCAACACTATATGAATACAAATAAAATAGTTTTTAAAGACAGATATACATTGCAACCCCAGATTTCCCAGTTGGAGGGGTAAAGAAGTTTAAAAACTAATGCTACTGTTGTAGATTGCAGACCAGGCTAGTTTCAGATCATCTAATTGAGTCGCTGACTTCTTGTAGT
>WAAD01005368.1:40700-60700 GCA_013389945.1 Fregata magnificens
GTCATCTGCAAACTTGCTGAGGGTGCACTCAATCCCCTCATCCAGATCATTGATGAAGACATTGAACAGAACCGGCCCCAGAACTGAGCCCTGGGGAACACTGCTCATGACCGGCCGCCAGCTGGATTTAACTCCATTCACCACCACCAGATGTCTCAAAACAGTCTATGATGTGTGCATAATTTAGCAGCTACACTGTAAGGAGTCAAACTAATGCTTAGGTGCCTGTATCCAAAAAGAAAGCACGTTCAGAAGGAAAACAAAACGGGAAATGTATCTATATCAACATTTGCTGTACTGGTAGGGCAGGTATTCCTGACATTCCTATTAAAAAGCTGAAGGCAGTGTAGTTTGGAGAGATGATGATTCAAACCTGGTACAATGGAGGAATCTGCTGGACAAATCTGTTGCTGTGACACTGCTGCTTTCTCCCTTGCTGCTCACTCTAAGGGAATAACTCAACACTGTCTGACAAGATCAGTGGTTTTGAGAATGTTATTGTCATAAATAAGCAGATGTAGTTCAGTCTACAGAGCAGATCTTCTCAGTCTCACCTAAAAACACACACAACTTCTCAGCACGTTACACTCCCTGAAATGGGACCTTGGTAGCACCTTGGAGACCCTGATGCTCAAGTGCACCTTCAACCATGTTTTCAATGGACAATACCTCTTCCTTTTTCTCAGTGCCTATCATGAATCTCAAAACCTCCTTCCATTACCTTTTCTCTCCCTCCAGCAGTCAAGCACCGAGGGGCTGTAGAACTACACTGAATCCTAAACAATAGTCTGCAGGTCTAAATAATGTTGGTTTAGCTCTGTCCTTTGGCAAAAGACAAAGGAGTCTCTGATGATAGGAGCTCCATGAGCATTTGTGTAAAATACTTTGATAAGTTTTTAATTACTATTATGACAAGAAATGTCATTAAATAAACTATGAGGCAGACCTGTGATTAAAAAAAAAAAAGGAAATATAATAGGGGATAAGAGAAAACAAAACAGAACTTGGAAAAAAAAATCACAAAAAAGCACTAATGGAGCTACAAATTGGAATAAATACCTTAGGCAGAATAGCTTAGGAGGCTGCTATGAAAATGACGCTCAAGATTGTGCTTAACCCAAAGATGTTATAGTACTTCAATACTAATGTGCATGTGTTGGCCATGACCTTCTTAGAGCAAAACTCAGGCAGGCACCACACCCTCTCCTCAACTATCCTGGTTTTCAGAGAAATCAAACTAAGCATCCAGACAGCACAGGAACCACAGAATACCCTAAAATCTTGCCCCATGTGAATGTTCAGGAGGCTAAGACCTCAGGGTTTGCCACTGTACATACATGGGGTGAGCTTAGGTACAGTGCCAGTAACTGTGCTTGCCTCATTCATTTCCAGACTGAACTTAAAGCGCACTGGTAGTACTAGCCGCTTTTGATGAACCAGAGCCCCTGTGATCCTTCAGCCTCTTGTGCAAAAAGTCACGTGCAGATGTTATTTTCAAGCATAGATTTTGATATATAAAAGGAAAAATAGCAGTGAGGCTGCCAGAACATTGCCTGCTAAGCTTTAACTAGATGGTGTCATCTACAGTTCAATCTGGTCGACAGCACAAAATCCTTTGAAGATAAGGAAAAATGGGTTGGGGTTGTCTTTTAGGAGACCTTTGTGAAACTATTGTTGTTTGTATTGTGCTAAGGTGAAAGGACTCTAACGCAGGAATCGCCATTACATGAACACTGATTTACTTGCAGAGGGTTAAGGCCAATAAGCTTGATTCTCCATTCCAGGACAGCTTAAGAGTAACACCAAAGTCAATGAACGTCCATCAGGAAAACAGAAGTTTGACTAAGAAGGGAATTAAGTTTAATGAGAAACCCCAGGGTCTTATTTAAATGTTATTATCTCCACTGTTGCTATTTATCAATAGTATCAGCGATAGATAAAAGAATGGAGCTTGCATAGTTGCAGGAGCTATTCTCTGTTGAACACATAATAAAGGTTTTCAGTAACCAAAAAAAAAAAAAAAGAAAGGTACTGAAAAGTAATTCTCACTCCATCAGTAACGAAAAAAAGCAAGATGTCTTTGAAAAACTGCACAGGAGCCATACTGTATAGGTTAATATGTTAAGACACTTTGATTCACTGCCCACCTGTGTTCACTGGAGCTTGTTAACTGCTTTATTTTTATCATACGTTAACTGTCAGTCTAGCATCTATCTATCCTTCATTTCACATGGCATTTCTTCAAGATGAGAACTAGTCAAAATATGTTTCTGCAATTCAAAATTTTGCTTTCCTGGAAATGCACAAAAACACAATGGTGCAAGCTCTGCAGAGGAAAGAAAAGGGAACAATGCCTTTTCTAGCTCCACTGGAGTCTATTTCTACTCTCCTACTCTGTTTACTACTTATGTCTATTATCTTCTCTTTTTGTGTGTATAACTCCTATTGACATTAATGGGAGGCCTGCTCATGTAAGGAGAGAGGACAATCAAACCTTGAACGTGTTCTTACTTTGACAGCTAAATCTCTGGGTCCAGGAAATTCTACATTTTATGTCAACATGTTCCAACATATTTGATTGTCTCATGATACTCTGTTCCATTTCAAAAACCAGTATTTATCTATCTTCTTCCCATAATGTACAAACAGATCTCTTACATGCATCTGATAATAGGTTATATACTGCAGAAATACTGATTTAGAGTGCAGTAGAAGCTTTATTGCAAAAAGTTTGTTTCTTAATCTAAACCTTCTCCCTGACATTAATGACCTTATTTTAGTGGAAAAAAAATACAGTGACTTTAGTGAGGATATTTGTGGGAATAAAGGTTACAGAGTTAGGTTCTCTATTAAAAAATAACTTTTCAGACCAAAATAGTCCAAAACCAAGCAATGCTGCAGTCATCTTCCCAACAGAGGACAGTTGACATGTAAGTTGTATGGCACTGGGAGACTTCCAGCAGGGCCTCCCCTTACCTAGGGTGCTCAGGAAGCGTGTTTTTCATTGAGATTGTTACATGAACCAAACTTCTGAACTTTTAAGTCTCCTTTTTTACTGATCTGGCACCAATATTTTTGGTTCCTCTAACAAAGAGAGAAGAAGGTGTACTGTGTGGTTCTTATGGGGGGGCTGGGGAAAGCAGGATGCTCTCACTTGGTTTTGCTAAAGGAAAATGATGGTACTCTGCACTTGGGTCATCTTTTGCACGGTTTTGCTGTTAATGACTATATATACTAGTACTAGAATAACTTTATTGGCAAAAAGCAAAGACCTGATTTTTTGTTTCAGATTCACACTTCTGCAAGGCAATCCTGGCAAATGTAGAATAGCCCATCTTCCTAAGGCACAATGAACTCACCACTAGGAATCAAATTCCCCTGTGCTAGACCCATGTCTGAGGTAATCAAACAACATTTATACTTGATTTGTCCCATGTAGTTGCAGATCTTTCTTTTCAGTCCTTGTTATTTTATTTCTATATGTCAAATATGAGTCTTTGTGATATGCTACCTTTTGAAAAGTCTGAGACACCTGATGGAGAGGAACTTAGTTTATCTGCCATTCTTCTTGACTTATATTAAGCTTTCTGTTGTTAATCTTCAGCACTGTGACTCTGCAATGAATCCAGACTACAATCAAATTGCTGAGGCTAGACACTAAAAACACAGGAACGATCCTGGCTAAACACTAAGTGCTGACACCTGTGAGCTACACCTCTGTAGAGCTTGCTAGTACCGCAGGTCCACGTCATCACCCCCAGATTAATACAGATTATTATAACACCTTCTCTTTGGATAACCTGCAATAATCAGAGGAAGAGAACAGTTTGGGTTTAAATGGCAGGCAATGGAGGAAAGATAGCTCTGGGTAATTTTCCTTTACAGTGCCAGTATGCCCTATGCTGCCATTCCACTGCGAGACTTCTTGCAGATAGGTTGCATGATATCCCCATGAAAGGCTGCTAGTAACGGAGCATATGTACTCAAAGATATAATAATGGATTAATAAAGAGGGTAAAACTGGACAGAAGTTTAGAGACTGGTTTCTGCTCACCAAACTGAATGACTTAGAGCTCCAGATTGAGACCAGTTTGGACAGGTCCATATGTGTATTTTAATTTGGCTCAGGAGTGTACTTCAGTAGCAGTTGTCCATGCTTTGTGAGCTTTGGTTTGCATTGTGGAGCATTGTGGTTTCTTTTCTGAGGACAATAAACTGAAATATGCAGTCTGGGAGTGCACTTAATGCACACCAGCAGCAATTGGCCATTCAGCCTGTGCAAGCTACTCTGAGGTAAAAACAAAATTTATATATGATGGACATCAGGTCCTCAGCACCAACAGTTTCGCTGTATCTGTGTGCTCTACATCCTATCCAAAGTCTACACTAATAAACATAATTTTTATGAGGCAAAATGATGTGCATCCCGAATCTTGCTGAATATGATCCTCACTGTAAGTACTCTGGGGATCTTTCACAGCTTTGCCTTTCTTTGCCCCGTTCAGTGTTTTCTGTAATAAGGAGATTCTGTTGCAAAATTGAATACATATATAAATATATTTTGCCAGGATAAATTTTCCCAGCTTCTTTGTGGTATTCCTGTTATGCATTCACTCTCCAAAAGCACAAATCCTGCAGCATCCTTTTCCTGAATCTGGCAGCATTTATCTGAGTCTCTCTGTATCATTAACAGATTTCAACTCTGTCAAGAAGAAAAATATTAGCCTCACTTGACGGACTGGAAATCAAAACACCATTGAGTTTATATGATTCACTTGAGATTATATAGGAATTGTCTGAAGCAGACATTGCATCTCAGTTTCCTCAATGTCCATCTGATGTCCTGTCTTCTAAATCAGCGTTCAGATTCATGGTTCCTTCAGCATTTGTGGGAGGTTTATGTTCTCAATAATTCAGATTTGTTGCTTCCAAAACCTGTCATGCTGTGCTGGAATCAATTAGAGTGGACCTTTGGTCCACTGGTAATAATGGGAATCAACACCAGTGCAAATATACGTGTTGAAGAGTCACCATACTGGACTGGGACCAGGAAAAGCAGGAGTTTGTTTGGTTTGCTGTGGAAGAGTTTTGGTTGGCAAGGGGTGTAGTGAATTTGGAAGTCATGAGAACTGAAATACAACCAACGGGCACCCTTGAATGCTAGATTTGTCGTAGAAGGAGCACTGTGCTTTACAGTGGCAGTAACGCAAGCCTGTGTTTAGCTGTGTGAGTGCTGTACATAAAACACCAACAGTAAGTCTAAGAAGGTGCCTTATGCTGCTGTTCCTTCAGTTCTGTAAGGCCAGGAACAACCAGGTGAGATTATGCTTTTTGTGGTAAAGAACACGCATCTACATCAAAGTGAACTGAGACGACCACATTCATCCCCTGTTGTATTTCTTGTCGATTTTTAGCCTGCATGTCAGGTTTTTACTTGTATAAAGCCCTGCTAGTGTGACAGTGAACATATGCTGTTAGTGTGCAATAATTGTCCTTTAGCTCCTTGTTGGCTGGATTTATTACCTAAAGTAATCATGCTGCAACAGAGGAAAAAGTAAATAAAACGTTTATGATCATGGCAAATCTTGTTTCTCCTTTAAATATTGAAAGGATTGAATGATCTCAATGGCCAAAAATGACCTCAAAATGTATGTGTGTGTGTGTTTACTTTGGCTTGGCCAACTTGATATGATTTTCACCATAAGCTTTCTCTACAGCCAAAAAACACATCACATGAGCCAAAGCAGATAACAGACACATATACTTCTGAGGTCGTCATTGCCTGAATTATTGAACAGGTTTCTGCACCTCTTCTGGGCATGCATTGGGATGGGAGCTTGCCAACAGCATCTCTTTTTCCAGCACATACTATACATAAATGCAAATACATATATTACAGCACTGTAAATGTAGTGAAATAAGGGGTGCTACTTCACAAGATTTCATTCTCCTTCCTCACCAATAACATATAAACAACAAATGCACCATTTTTCCTCTTTGACAAAAAACTGGCATATCCACAAAGTAATCCAAACTTTGACTCATCAGACATCATAGAGAAAACAAAGAGGTTTTGGGGCTTATCTTTGTTTAACATCTGTCAATATGAACATGAAGGTCTCAAGCCTGTTTTCAAAAGAAACACTTTAGATGCTTACAGGTGCACCTGATTTTTAAAAACACTACAGTTATATTTCTAGTACATGGGACGAAGGAAACAACCGAAAAGGAACTGACTATAGAATTAATGTGTTCATTTTCTGAGCAACAAACAGAGCCTGGTCCAGCAGGATGCTTAATTATGCTCCTAACTATAGGTGTAAGGAGACTGGTGAGAATTTTTTCTTTTTTAGTTTGCTGACTGAACCAAAAGTTGTGTGTGGAAGATTTTGTATCAACTGAAAACAATTTTCAGTCTTTTAACAGTTGTTATTGGTGGACCTCACATTTTTTGCTGTTCTATTTGACCTGAAAACAGAAAGTTTGTTTCAGCATGGTAAATGTCACTTTTCATTTTTTTTAATCATCTTCAATGAAATTCTTGCAACTCTTTTCAATGAAATATTCATTTGGCAATGGAAAATCAAACTATTGGGCTTTGAAAATATTGTACTGAAACAGATTGGCTTTTTCTGATCCTTTCTTTTGTTTAAAACCTTATTCCGAGTTTAGGAGTAGTTTAGTCAGTCCCTGAGCATTTACTGCATCTCAGAGCAAATAAAACATTTTTCAAAAAATGCCCTCCCAGTCCCAGTTTTGCGAGTAAATAGCCCTACTGACACCAGTAGCATTAATCACATGTTAAAACAGGATACACTCTAGCCTGTTCTACCAAACATATGTGAACCATATTTGCTTTTCTCATCTGACAGTAGGAGACGATCAAAACTTCCAGGGGTTAGGTGCTGTGTGTTAATTAAATGTATGCTGACCCATAGCCTGGATTACATTTCAAGACTACTCCTCAGCTCCCTTTTTGAGGAACAGCCCTGCCAGCATGTCTCTAGCCCAGGATTGTCTGCCAACATCTTACTGTATTTTTCTATCGTTTGGTTGCTTTAATGAAAGCACTCTGCCCACCCCTCTGGGGAATAGGGTAGCACAAACACACTTTAACCTTTGTGGTTCCCCTCTGAAACCTGCAACTGACCCTCCTCTCATGAAAAACTATAAAAGACTTAGACAACAGGATTAAAATAAAAGACTAATGAATATACAGAATGTCACACCTGCCGCACTTGTGAATTATTGGTCTCTTAAACTTCTATAACCCAGCACTGTCAGTGACACCCTTTATTTACCCTTAAGGCGCTTGGCAGCTGCTTAAATGGCTGTCTATGGCAGTTTGGTGGAAACAATAATAATACATTATAAATCAATGAAAATGAAGTTTTTGCAGTGATAATCTGATATAGATTTGCTAACATTTATATGAAATTCAATTCTGTTTGATTGCATCAGCATATGTTTCATTTCTTCCAGCACTATTGATTTTGAAGGTTCTTTACCTATGTCTAAATTATTTCTGTTACAACTTTGCATTACTGTTTGGAAATAACCTAAATCAACTGAAACCATTTATTCAATTTTTAGCTTTTTTGAAATCTGGTTACTCGAGTAATGTGATCTCACTTGTATTTTTCAATAGACAAAAGCTATTAAAACTCCCAAATCTTCTATATCATTTACCTGCTAAGACTCCTCTGTAATTAAGTAAGTGTGTTGTTATTTCTGGCAAAACCACTGATGTACAGGGGAAAAAAAAATGGGCTTAACATTGTATTGCCTAGAGTATACATACCAATGAATAAAACCAAGGTTTTTGTGTTGAAATGGATGCTGTTAATGCAGATAGAGCAGTGATTACTTAATATGCGCAGGCAAGTAGCTATGTCTGTGTACATATTCAGGTGCTGTGTGTACAATGGTGATAATAACCATGTCATAGCATCCTCTCAAAGAAAAGAGGTATTGTTGCTATTCCATCGATTTACTGTAAAAATTGAGGCACAAAATCTTCTGAAAGTAGGTACTTCAAATGGCTATAAAAGCGTGTATAAATAAATGACCTGATTTTGAGACCCACTGGATGCTGTATTCCATCTTCAGCTCTTGGTTTGTATTTTAAGTTTGAGCATGCAAAGCATACCACATGCACATTGCCTGTGCATGGACTTGCTAGCTTATACTTTTACTATTTTTCTTCCACTTCTACCAAAATTTCACCATGGCTTTTGCATGGCTTTAACACTTGTGGTACAAGTGTCCCTTGGACATAAGTTGGGATGAGAAACCTTAATGAAATAATATTTTCCCATGACTTACAAATATTGCCAATTTAGCAGAAACTTCGCTTTGGAAAAAATAAATCCTGGCATGAGCAAAACATTCTGCTTCAGCTCTGTCAGAATGAATTTGTGGGTTATTTTTTAGTTTTTAATTACTTGGTTTCCATTTCTTTTTTTTTCTTAAGTATGTCAAAATAAAACTTTCAGTACAAAAACTTAAAATCTAATTCACCTGAAGATAATAATAATAATAATAATAATAATAATAATAATAAAGTCAATCACTTCAAAGTACTGATGCTTCTTTCCTAATTAGAAACCCTGATAAAATGGCAGAATCTTGCAATCCTTCATGAACAATAATTTCTGCCTGCCATACAGGCCAAAAAGTACTCCAGCCTGTGACTCATTGATAAAGCAGTAGTAGCTGCTGTATGTACCCTTTCAGCATTCTGAATGTCTTTTACTATTTCTACACTTGGGGTATTTTCCCTGCTTGGGTACTTCTGTCACCTCTCTAGCAATATACAGACACCTACCAAGTTCAGTGTATCTTTCCTGTGGAAGGCACAGCCACCAGAACTGAAATTAAGTTCCCTTGCCGTAATACGGTGGTCACGGTTGCAGCTGCACGGTCCCTGAGTGAGAGGAATGACTGGCTCACTGGATCAGAAGCAGAACAGCCCGATGCAGTTTCCATCAGCTTAACTTGCCCATGCCTCTGGCTACTTCTGCTCTGTACACATTCAAGTGTTAGCTACTCAACAGAGAAAGGGACTTACCTAGTGAAATGTTGGACAGTGGAAGTTAAGGATACTAACTTAACACTTTCACATTACAGGGGATTTAAAAGCTGCTTACATGAGAACTGACAAAACAGATACAAACATAATTCCCAATCTGTGCCAAGTTCTCTTTGATACCCATACAAAACCGAAGGTTTTTTTGAGATGCTAGTTTTATGTGGTTTCTGTCACTGGCAGAAAAATTTTTTCACTCATCTTCTTGCTTTGGACTGTGGTATTTTTTAATGAGTACACAAATAAACCATGTTAATGATCTTCAAATTCAGCAAAAAGAAGAGAAAGTCAAAATGACTGTCAGACACCAGTGATATGAAAAACTAGTTGTCTTTTTTCCCTCACCCCAAATTCCAGCAGTATCCAAAAAAAAAAAAAATAGTGTTCCAAATTATAATCAACTGTTTAGTGCCGAATTAATTTCATGGTTGTTCAGGCTATGCCCTTTACATCACAATAGTGAAAGGAGATTAAATTATTAATTGTGTCTATGTTATCCCACTGATTCAGTCAGGCGAGTTGTTTACCACTTATTTGAAAATAAAACCTATTTTGTGAATATTCATTACAAAGTTGGATAAGGAAACTCCCTTCAGTGAGGAAGAGTTTTTACTGTTTGCCATTCTGAGGTCAGTCACAAATGTCATACAGTATTTTTTGTGACTCTCTGATTGACTGAAGTTTGTATATAAAAAAAGAGCAAGCAAAGGGAGCCACAAGCTGGGAATTCTCTCTCACAAGAAATCTCTTACTCCTTTGCACTGATATTTCTGCCAGATTCACTGGAGATGCTCTGAAGTTAAAGCCCAATAAAGAACACAACTTCTGTATTTACAACTAGGATATGATTAAAGCAAATGACTTTGATTGAAGTAACAAAACAAATTTGTGCTACGAAGCAGACAGGATCATGAAAAGCCTGTTAATAGTCTATTTCTCCTCCAATAGCCTTATCTGACACTTCATTTCCAGGTCCTTGACAGGAACGGACAAGAGAGGCTTCAGAGTCCTGCTGGGGTCACCACATTCATGCCCCAGCCTGAGCTAGGGCCACGCAGGAATAAGGTCTTCTCCTTGTGAAGAAATGGGCAGAGCGAGGCCATGGAGCCCCTCCGTCCACAGGATGGCCTGATATCTCCTCCCCATTCCCTAAAGGGAATACAGAAAAGGCATCAGATCGGGCTGCCCACCTTTTCCCTGCTTTGTACTTCCCCTGGAAAAGCGAACTTTTCCACTAACGTCTCCGCATGCTTTTAAGGCCAATTGGCCCCATGTAAACGGTGTAAGGTAGATTAACAGACAACAAGATTTTAATCAGTACTAGCCATTACATAGAAAAACAAAATGTTTTTAAGTGACTTCAGGGAATCTATTTCTGTGAGTCAGGATTACTCATACCAACAAGGCTGCAGAGTTACTCGCTGCATTTCTGTAAGGCCACTTTCCATATCAGCCACCAGTGGTAAGTAACTGCCCTGGTTTAACAAACAGACTTTGGGTATGCAGGACATTACGGAAACTACCCTTTGTAGCAACTGTGCTATGAAGCTCCAGGATGAAAGCTGTGAAACAAAATAATTTTGTGGGACAGAATCATACCTCCTTTTGGAAGTTACTATCCATCTAAAGTCAAGGGAAAGCGTAACTAACATTTCCTGTAAGATTCTGCTTCTAAACACAAAAATACAGCCTCCAACAGTGAAGGACAAAATCTGCCTCTGGGATCTGCATTTCTAGATCACAAAATCTGTCCAGCCCAGATCCCTGCTCTGGCAGCCAGGCGTGTTTGCGCAGCTCCCCGCAGCGAGAGCCTGAACCCGATGACTGCGTGTGCCCAGTCCCTCTCACACATCAAACAGGGACCTGCCGTGTGGGTCAGCAAAGGTGTTGCTGTCTGGGGCATACAGCAGCTTTTATCCACAGGCCCAAATCATCTCCCTTTACCTGCTGTGCTACAGGTTATAGTGCCACAGTGAGGGTACTCAACAGAATAAGCAAAAGACTTAAATCCTCTCTTGGAAAAGCAATAGTTTGGGGTAGGAGGAAGGTCAAGGGAAGATTCAAACTCTGCATGGTCTTATTTGTTCTTAGGACCACACCTTAAACTGGATGCAAAAGACAGATTTATCCTTTCACGGTAACTTAGGAATCATTCAGGAAAGGAAAACATAATTAATATCTACCTTAAACATTTCTCTCTTTTTCTGGCTTTTTCTAGTAGCGAAATAGTAACGCCCAGAAGCCACTGCTTCTACTCCTTCAAATTCTATGGGTTTTATATGTTGCTGTTGGTTGAAAAACTGTCATGGCTGGTTATAGTTTTTTTAAAGGAATGCACTTATCAAGCTCGCTACACCTAGAACACTTTTTGTCAACATCTGCTTTTTTTCCCCCTTTTTCCTATTTCTCACATTCACTTTCTTACTTTCTTTGCTGCCTCTTTCTCCTTTTTCAATCTTTCTCATCTAGCCTTTCCATTGTTATTCACCCTGTTTATTGCTTCAAGCAACCCTGACATACTGGACATCATCTGAAACTACAAACGACAGGATGCAATAAGCTAGAGAATAGCAGTAATCTGAGGAAAGTTCTTCATTCACTCTTGCTCCTAACTCTCTGTCTTCTTATCCTACATAGAAAATAAAAAAATCAATACCACCTCACAGGGCTTGATAAAAGTGCTGGACGAGTACAGCAGGCATGCTGGATATAGTAAATTAAAGTGATCAAAATTTTCCAGTCGACTCTGCCTATAGCCTACATAAACTAACAACCCTGTCTGCAGAATGTCTGTCACTCTAGAAGCTTTATTTTATCTGTGTCTCTGATTACGTAGAGAATGAGTACATATACGGTATATGTGTGCGCATTTATCTGTATGCATATGTGTGAGAAATAGATAGGAGTAAAAATCAGCCTGTGTTTATACCAAATATTTCCTTTCAGGTGGGTAGATTTTGAATTTGCTAACGTATTTGTATACACAAAATGTTGTGGAAATAAACGTTATATTATGGTGAGATTTAGACAACCAAGATCAAAATTACTGCATTGTATTTAATTTTCAATATGTCATTCCCTGTCAGGCTAGATTTTAGCCAGTGTAAATCAGCACTTAAAATACCATTTGAAGATCAGGCTTGTTGCCTTTTCATGTTGTTTTTTCAGGTCTAGACATGGCTTAACAATTTCCAATCAATGTCTAAAAATGTATTAGAGAACTGAGAGACAAAGCAGGCAGCAGAGAGATCTGGCAGTAGCAGGATTCAAAGACTAAATCCATGAGAAGCTAAATTCTGCCCTCAAAGGCAAATGTACGTGGATGTATTGACTTCAGGGGGAGATATGAAGAAGGTGAAGTGAAGCCTCACATTATTTCACAATCACAATGCTATAACGTAAAAACTTCAGAGAGTGTCTGTACGAGAAGGTTGATCTAATTCAGGAGGAATCCTAGCTTCAAGAAAGCGAATGGCAGAACAGCAAATGCCTTCACCTGGATCAGGATTTTTCTCTGTGTCCACCTTTCTGGGTATTTAACCATGGTGGATTATGCCAATTTCTGTCTTGTGCTTAAAATGACCTGCATCTGATGAGCTACATAAGGTTAGTAATTCGTGCACGAGGCCTGACCCTCAGGTGTCGGTGCCCGTGCATGCCACCAAGGGAGAGAGGCTGAGTGCTAGACTGTGCTGCAGAAAACCACCTACTTGTTTGGATTTTTATTGCTAAACCCATAGTACTGATCCAGTCCTCTGAAGGCACTAAACAAAACTTTCTGAAGGAATCCTGCCAGTGTGCCCAAAAACCAAGTAAGTCTTTGGCAATATGCACGTTTAAAAAAAAAAAAAAAAAAAAAGAAAGAAAGAAAAGAAAAAAGCACTGTCTGAGGCAGTTCCCATCACGCTAACTACATCCTCACTGGGCCACTCAGAAAAACAACATGGGGAGGAGAAGTAAGTGTCCAGAATTTTTTTTTCCACCCTCCAGCTAAGATTGCCCTTCCCTACAGGGAAACCCTTTCTTTTTCCTCCTCTTTCTCCCCTCTCTGTTCACCACTGCCATTACACATTCACTTTTCTCTTTCCGGGCTTGTACACAGTTCTGGACTCTTTCACCACCCCTCCTCTGCCCCATGCCTGCCCCAGGCTAATGAGCACCGCACACACAGCACGTCCAAGGAGGGGCGCAGAGCAGCTCAGATGTCTTGTTTCTGCCACTTTTGATTCCTTTCTCCCTTCTTGGGTTGCACCCCTCCTGCAACGCATGACAGTGCTGAGCTCATGAACTTTCTTGGGCTACTTTTGCCTGAGGTCTAGACACTGAACAGGCTATTCCACATGGAAATAATATAGTCCAGCCCGCTCAAGCAACGTATGGCAAAAACACATGGCTTGAGATTCTTAGACTTCATGCTGAAGCTTTCACAGGGTCTCTGCTGCATTTGCGGTTCTGATTTTTTCAGTGTTCAATTTTAATAATGCAATGTCTTGTATCTGTGTACTTGGTTCTGTTTGCACATACAATTTTCATGAATATTTAGGGACCTAAAGGAGGTTACATGCACGTGTATGCAGGCACTGGTCCTCAAAACATGTGACATGGAAAATAGAAAATAATTCCAGCTGTGCACTTGGGCAGTGTTTGTCAGGAACTTAAGAGCAAGTGTACTGGGCCACACCTGATTGTCTGGGATACTGTAGCCTACATGTGACCACACCAAGCACAGGGGCCACCAGCAAGAACTTGGGAAAAGGGTGTAGGAGTGTAAAAAATACATGGGGAAACCTCTTAACCCTTACCCCAGCATGGAGTTTGGGGACTTTCTCTGTCCGAGATTGCATCCACCTCACAGAGTTGCACAGTGGGGTGCTCAACTCTCTGCTGCACAGCTGCAATGTCCACAATGTAGTACACTTGTGCCCAAACAACATATATCTTTGTTTAGTTTTAAGCCTATTGGTGTTAACTTAAAGGATTGTACCCTAATCCCCTTTCTGTCTGGAACAGTGGATAATTATCCCTTAACTTTTTCCCTGTATTTCATTATTCCATATAGGACTATCACATCCCATTTCTCCACCCCCAGCCACCTCTTTTTCCGGTAGAAGAGTTCTAACCTTTTTATTCTTTCCTCATACAAAGGGTATGCTCTCTGTGTGCCTTGTAACTCATGCATTTCTCACTAGTATCAATGGCACTTCCAGTTAAGCAGGGAAAGGTGCATAATGCAAGCAGAGGCTCATTGAGACTTGAACTGGTGCTTCATGGGTACTCCTCCTGCTTGGTCTAAATCCCACAAAACCCTTGAGAGCTCTGCCAGAGCAAGACCTTCAGAGCTCAACCTGAAGAAACAGCATTTTTCTTCCAGCGGTCACAGTGTCTCACTAACCGGTTTCTCTTCCTTTCTTTCTTTTCAGGTTAACTTTTCTCCACAGTTTATCTTTGCATTTCACATCCCATTTCATTCACTTCTGCAGAGCTCCCTTTCCCCTCACTCCACATCCCCTGCATACAGTACAGCTCCTCTTCAGCCACTCACAGTCAGTTGGAAGCCAACACTTTGCCCTACCTAGAAGCCAAAAGCATCTTCACTGCGATGCTCCTCACTGCAGGGCAAGTACGGAAATAGTGCAGCTCACTTTGGTGCACAGAGCACTAATCTGGGGGAGCCTGTGACTCAGCAAATGAAGAAACATCTCCAAATGTAATTTGTTCTCTGTAGGCTCTCTACCGGTTAGCTTTCTAGTTGGTAGAAATTCGATAGAAACTACTGCAGAGTGCCAGGGACAGCTCTGCCATAATTACCCATGCAGAGTGGTGTCTTTAAGAGATCCCATCCATTTTTAGCAACATTCCCCATGAAGTGAGACACTGTCTAGTGAAGGAAACTGACACAGGATTGCAATTAATTATGCATGTATTCTGATTTTTATTAACAATTATGGAGAAAATACATTGTTAGAATATCCTGTTTCCCTCCTACAATATCTTAGCTATTTTTGCTTTCATCTGTTGTGTTTTTTCTTATGAATACCACAAGTAATTACATAAACTTATTTCATTTTTTTTTAATTCAAAGCCATTTTAAGTTATTCAAGCAGTACAACTATATTTTATGCCACTATAACTTAACAGTCAAATGGATGGGTAAAAGAATTGCTCCTGGGCTGAGACCCATTTACCAAGTTTCATTCCAGAGCAATGTTTAGAGTGAAGTTGTAAATCCCTGTGAACAGTGGATTTGTAATGAAAATGCTGGCACAGACTTCTGACTATGATAGCACAAATGATATTGCTAGAATAAAAAGCTGTCATGTATTAAATTAGCATGTAAGCATGTATCGTGGCATGAATATATGTTCCCCTTCTCCATATATTTATCCCCAGAGCTGCCTACTGGCATAGGAGCTTCTTTCCTGTTACTGTCATAACTTTATTTTCCCATATCAAACACCAGATAATGAGAACAATACAGCAGGAAAATACACTTAAAATTGTGGAATATTTATTTACTTTATTTACTATTGAAAAGAAAGCTGTTACAGATGGTATCTTCAAAGAATTTATGCCAGAATATGACATGCATACCAGTGAGCATGGACAAATATAATTTTTGAGAAGTATATAATTTGGTCAAAACCATGTGGACTTTCCTAGATATGGTGAGATGTACCTCTTCAATCATAAGTTATCTCCCTGTACAATGCTAAATCCTGCTTCCACAAAAGGAAGCACAAAGCTTTTTCAATAAGATAGTTGCACAAACTCATGCAGGGCCAACACAAGCCTGTAAAAATAGATGAAAAAATTCAGTGTTATTCCTAAATTCAGAATGTGGCAGTTCACAAAGCTTCCAGTCATAAGCTTTTGGTAGTAAATATCACAAGAATATCTACTGAGCATCTGTAGTCAGAGCAGCTCTCCAAGCACAACAGAAGCTACAGGGGTGCTGTCAAGACAGACTCAGCATTTGGGCTTTGTAATGTAACATGTTGATTTTACAAAGCCCAACACTAAAGAAATCACTCATCTTTGTTTATAATCAAATATTTTGCTTGCATCCCTGACAAGTTGTCATGATGATATGTTGCTGCATGATAACCGGCTAGTGAGACTGGCTGAAAAAGACAGTGTCCCCACTGCTTGTGAAGCTTCTTGTGTTTCTCTTACTCTTTTCACTGTCATAGCTGGAATTTTCCTTCTTGCCTGCTTTCCCCACTCCCCCTTTCTGATGCCCATCCCCATCAGCACCATTTCTCTCTTGTCTTTCTGCACAATACATTTCCCTGACTGCCTATACAGGCGTCGGAAATGGAGGGAGAGGTGGTTAAATGGGAAAGCAGTTTATCCAACCTTTTTGATACAAATCCTGAGAAAGGATGAGCTGAAATCCATCTAAAGGGAAGGCAAAGAATTATATTTGCAATGAAGCTTGGGGAAAAGATGAAGTGATGCATATTATCTGGAAAAAAATGCAAGAAAGGTGACAAGCCTTGGGGTCTCCAATGGCCACAAGCAGTCAGGCAGACCTCTGTTTTATGTCTAACCAAGAAGTGGTAAACCTAACAGAGTCAGTGTGTCTTTACATAGGAGGAAAAGCGACACCTCCGTCATAGATAACAGCCGTTCCAGTAGTATCCTGTTCCCTTATCGCAACAATCTCTTCCTAAAGCCCTGGCCAGCCTCACTGAACCCATACCCCACCAGATTGAATGAGCTCACAGCTTAACACTCCATCACTGCACCCAAGAAGTCCACCTCCTCTTTAGGTTAAACCTGTTCTATACAGTAGGCCAAATTCAGCACGAATGCATGAGAATATGGTGCTCCATTGGAATAAATGGACACCTGTCCACCTGTTTGGGGGGATCAATGTGTTTATTCCAAAATAACTTCTAATGACTTTGAAAACTTGTCAATATCTGGGAAAGGGAAATGTTAAATTTCCCTGGCTAAAAGAAAATTGCAGGCAATTTACAATACTTCATATAAACCCCTGGATTAGGTCAACACAAATGAATTTTAGTTTTGGAAAAATTTCAAGAAATTTAAACTTCTGGGGAAAAAAAATCTGAAAATATGATCTTTTTCTTGCAAAGTTGCCAAAAGTGGCATAAAAAAAGTTTTGGAATTGTTCCAATTCTTCTGACTTGTATCAGAGGTTCTCTACAGCCAACAAAAAGGATTATGAGTATCATTATTGGAAAGAGCTGTTTCCAGTGTTTCATCAGGGTTAAAAGCAGTTACTTTAACAACCTGAAACTCTTCCTTTCAAAATTGTTATCCTGTTGTGCAAAGTTGTGCTTTTAGTGACCATGGCTCAACTTTTCCTTCTTTTTTTTTTTTTTCTTTCAACATGATTGCAGCAGTGGCATTTGCATACCAGCATCCTCAAAAACCTGCTGTCATAGGGGGACCTCTTCAGAAAGAGTGAGATATCATACAGTGATAAAGTCACAGTAAACACTGCTTTTCTCTAGAAGGAGAACTGCAGAAACCTACAGTAGAACTTTAAAGGATATCTCCTGAAGAAGAAAAGAGAAATACTCTCATGTAGGTAAACTTAGAACAGAACTCTTCCCTTGCTTGAGAAGGGGGAAACAACATAAAATTGGGCAGCCATGGGCTTCTCTGATTAGCTGCGAAGGGCAGAAAGAAAGAAACATTGCAATCCTCCAAGCCCCAGCTTCTTTTCATGTGAGAGTTGTCCTGCATAGAGACCTGCACCAGCCATGGGGTTAGGAGACTAGTCCCAGCAGAGCATCTCTGTTGACACGAACATCAGCCATTCAGTGAGGACCCAGGGACACTATGTGACCCTGTCCCACTTCTGCACTCAAGCTGGCAGAGGGAGGCCTGGCCAGTCTCCCTGTGTAACGTTGTTCTGTACAGTAGCCATGGAGAGACCATCACTGTAACTGGCAGCTGAAGCTATGGGATATCCCAGTCATGGCACAAGGGCTATGCCTTTTGGAGCTCCTTCCCCATGCCATAGCCCAACATCTGCAAAGGTGCTTGGGTCTTGTCCAGACACTGTTTCCTTTAGACAACAGACTTCCTACCCACACTTCCTCCTCCATGTCCTGCTGGCAGTGAGGGCGGAGGGCAGGAATGGGCCAGTGCTGCTGGTGGACTTGCAAATGGTGCTTCATGAGCTGGACTTGGTCCACGTGCAGCTAGAGGTCTGGTCTAGGGACTTGTAGTCATACGACTGATGATAGGCACTCTAGTGTCACTGTGATGGCCAAATTAGAAAGGCTTTTGTAGTCTAGAACTGGCAGATAGGTCTGAAAGATAACATTTGAGGAGCCTTCATTCATAAAGAGACAGCACTGATAATTAACCTTGAGCCCCCATGCAGGATTTTCTTTATGAGAATGGAGTGCAGCTGTTGGTATTTAAATATCAGCTTATATTGTAGAAAACCAGGAAAGTCTAAACATTCAAGCTTTTTAAAAATAAGAAAATATGTCATCTATAGCTTTGCATTTGTAGTTCCTACCAATTTGGCACTCATCTGCAGCTGTAATTTGGCTTGGTGCTTGATCCCATCAATAGCACTTATTAGAACTTGAGAAAAATGACCCTCCCAGAAGTCCAGATCTCCTTTTACATAAGTTTGCCATGTCTGCATTCATGTCATCTCTGTGTTTGGCCTAGCAAATGGCTTTATTGAAACCTTCACAAAAACAGCACTTCTTGGGAATGGCCAGTTCCTTTGCAACACATTCAGCAAAAATATATCTGTGGTTATTTTTGCTTAGGATTTAATTAGCTGAACTAAGTAGGGAATGAAAACCGTGCCAACGTGACCCATTGTGTCCAATCAAAGCACTTCAGATATCAAATACTGGATGTACAAAGTGAACAGCTTGTGAATGAGCTGCAAACTAAAGTAGGGAAGGAGTTAATCCTCTCACTGGCTTAGAGGAAAGATCACAGTTGCCAGCTTGTATATAGGAATTTGCAGGTTGGTGGGGCTGGGCCAGCTCTGGGGAATTAACTAATTCCTTCATCTTCTTCCAGTGTATTATAAGATGTCTGGGCTAGAGGAAGTGAAGCCTGAAACTGGTGGGGAAGAGTCAGTCAGTAAATAATGAGGATAATGCTAGAAGGAAAGAACCAGGGAGAAGTTCTCTTAATCCTGGAGTTTCAGAGAAGTGGTGCCTGCGTGGCCTTGCAGGTGCTCGTGGGAACCATAGCTTCATTTTGAATTTCATGTAGGGGGAGACCCTCTTGCTTCAAAGGGCAGGACATACTTTACTAGCTTTATTTGAAGGATTTTTGAAACATGACACAATAGAGAATTTTTTCACAGCTTGTAACAATGTCAATTCAGAAGTGGGCCTGGCACTGATGGCAGAAGATAGGTGAGGTTTTCTTATATGCATGGAAAAGAAAGCATCAGAAGATGGGATGTATATAAATTGTTTTCCTCCCCTATTTTCCTAACACAAAGATCACAGATAAACTTCGAGTTGTAATTCATTTCATGGTCAGATTAGAAGAGTGAAGTCCAGCCCTCCTGAAGGAGTGCAGTGTGTGGCTTGTGTTCTCACTCTGTGTACAGGAATAAACTGAATATAGAAATGTTTGCCAGTCTATACAGCCACCTAAAATACCAGGAACAGCAACTTTCACGTGGGTAGCTTTTGCCCCTTCTGTCCTACTTTCATATAAACTTCACCATTTTTATGGACCCAAATATTTAGTCCAGGTTATGCCAACTTGTAATTGAAGGATTGGAGTATTATATTGGATTTATAATCCTTATCAACCTCCAGATACTTTCACACCCTGTTTAAGAAACATATCATACTGATGGTCATTAACGTTGTTTATTTCTGATCTATTTCTTTTCCCACATATTTCTGAAGCTTTGAGGTTACAGGAGGTAGCAGAAGCTCAT
>WAAD01005368.1:63200-83211 GCA_013389945.1 Fregata magnificens
CTAGATACTGTGGACTCTGTATCTGCTGTTACTAGGGAAATACTTATTTTCTGTACACCTATGTGTGGATACAAATGGATGGGGGGGTGTGTATGAACGTATATACTGCTCTATGTATGCATTTTTATTCTTTTCAGCTGAGGAATTAATAAAGTTATGTGCTCCTTTTAGCTGAAGATTTTTTTTTCTGTTATTACAGCAAGAGAAAAACCACAATATTTCAATTAACATCCAGAATATTAGTATTCTGTATGAACCAGCAGCAGAAAGAATACCTATGTATTCTTTCATTTGCCATAAATCAGGTTATTAAAACTACTGCTTATCAGGTCCAAACCTTATTTTTTCTGTTTTCTCTTTATTTTCTCCAGCTTCAGATGCCTGGTGAGGATTTATTAAGCCATCAGAGTACACAGATAGCTATTGTAATGTGTATTTTGTTTTGCTTTTCATTTGGCATTGGTAAAGGAGTTACTGAGAACACTGTATTGTGACAAAGGCAAAATTATCAACTGAAATGGCCAGTTAAAGAAAGACCATCATTTTCAAAGGGGGCACAGAAAGTATCCCTTTCTGAGAATTGTTCTGCAAACTAATAGTTTTCATTAGGAGAATAGAAAAACAGATAAGTAATGGATACAAATATCAAAACTCTGAAATGGTCAGCAGCTCTCTTGGATTAACCGTTATTTATTAAGTGCTTTCATTGCACTGAACTCAGCAAAACACAGAGAAGGACAGAGCCTGTGCTCTCAAGGACTTACCCTTTCAACAGATTTCTTTGCATTTGTATTACAGTTATAAATACTGATATTACCAAGTATAGGACGGTTGCATCATTATGACTAAAAACCTAATATTGTAGAAGGGCATCTATTCATTCAGTAATAACAGTGCCATAATCGTGCCTGTCTTCCATAATCACAATTCTCTGCTCATATAAGTAAAGATTTCCCCTTAAAATGTAACGGAAAAGACCCATCTGATACTATTGATAATTGCTGAAAAACAAATTCATTTCTGGGATATAGGAAATTTATCTTTTCCTAACATAGATTAATCCCTCTATTTGAGTGACTGATAGAATGTAATAATTGCTTGTGCTGTTCACTAGTGTAATAATTTTTAAATGTGCTTACCAATTAACCTTAAAACGTTTAAACATAAGATTAAATACATTACAGGAAAATACTTAACCATGGTGTTCAGTTCTATATGCTCTTTGTTTCCTCTCAGTTGCGGTGATGAACTTTATAAAGAAAAAGTAATACTGGAGGTTGATAATAAACCTTCTGTGTTGCAAGAACCTGGGACCACAATGAACTACATGGACCGCCACCGAAATGTTGTGTAAGCAGTGCAAAATGGAGGGCTGAAATCTACCATACCATGAATTTCAAAATGCAGATATATAGTTAAAATTTGTTTCAGATTTTATGTCTCAACATGAATCTCCTGACAGAGTTTCTACAACCCCCTTTTCCCCATTCCTAAGGAATTAATTTTCCCCTCTCCAGTGATGTTTGGTGTTTAATCCTGAGCACACAATAAGGGAAACTCTTTACCTGAATAGTCAGGGGACATAGTGCCACTAATCATACAGAAAGTGACATCAAAATATAAAAATGATAGATTCTCCCCCACTCCCATGCACTCAGAACTCTTTCCATTAGTTCAGTGTCAAGTGTTGCATTTAACTGTGGCATATATGTAGACATAAAGGTGATTTTGAAAAGATTATTATCTTTTAAAAAATATCTTCTGTAAGACTCAGTATCTATTAGCAAAGTCCTTCCCTAAATTGGACTTGTTTTTGCCTAGGAATTGCAGAGTTCAGAGCAATAGGTAACATCTCTTCTTGCATTAACCAAGTCTACAAACAGGCTAGGCTGCATATGTGAAATTAAAGCCCAGTGAATTTGGTGGGGAACTGTTGGGTTTGTTTGCTTGCCTGTTTTCATCCATTGGGCATAAAATAAAGCACTAAGTATATGATAAAACACTGACACCACAAAAGTAAACTGCTGTTTACATTTCTTCCCTCGCCCCTCCCCAAATAATAACAGTGATTACACTGCACTATGGACTAATCGCTGGCTAAATAGCTTCTGCAGAGAAGACAGATGCATTGCTGCATTACAGAAGACTTTGCAGCTTTTCATCTTAAGGAAGTCCAAACCGGGGATCTGGTCCAACAAGCAGTTACACATGGGAGTAACTTTATCCACTGGGGCAATTACTCCAAATTTTACACCTAAGTATAAAAAAGTTATCACCTGATCATGCAATTATTAGAAAAAAAAGAAAACCAAACTCCTTTTCAGATTATTTCAGGTGTGACTAATGCAGGAACAAACAATATGGCAATCTTCCTTCACATCCCAAGTCTGTGATAGAGATGCTAAAAATATGGAGATAACTAGCTGGGTAAAAAAAACCTCCAGGCAGGAGTTTGCAGTTATTGTTTACATTTACACAGGCCTAGGGATTTCCACATTGTTTAACAGGCCTCTGAGATAGCTAGGCTTGTCATCCAAAAATGTTCCCCTATGTACGATACATGTCACATGAAAGGTGGGGGTGGAAATCCTGCATGTAGGATGGGTTCAGGAGAGCTTGCTTTCGTATTAAATTTTGTTTTACATAAGTACAAGTGGTTCTTTTCTTTACAAGAGCATGCAGAAATGTTAAAAGGTAGCCAGAAAAGTCCTGTGTGGGAGAAAGGATGCAGCAACGTTAGTGAATAAATGGGGGAGTTAGTCATTGCAATGCTCCTCTTTTATTCCGGATGCTCTCTGCAGTATGTCTGGGGAAGGGTTAGACACTGAAGGGTCCCATAACCTTCACAGATGTAGACGGGAAAGCATCTGGGGTTAGGCAGCAGTATGACAAGGATGAGTGACTCCTCTACAGCTTGCTAGGGCACATATCCTTCTAGGACCACACAATATTCTAGCTCATTTCTAGCAAGAAGCCGTGGAAAGTAGAGCATGTGTCAATGACATGGCTACAAGTCTTCTGAGAAGTGAGTGTGCTTCAGAGCAAGTGGTTTCAGGCCAACAGAACCTGTCTAACATGTGCCTCTTGCTTCAATTCTCCAGTTATCATCCCAAGCTTTCCATGCTGTCCTTCCCCCTTCCCACACCACACAGTGACAGTGACCCTGCTTCAACAGGCTCAAAATTACTCTTCCCCTTCCCCCACTCCCCTCTAGGAAGGTTGCCTCCCCAAATTAGTTTGAAGCCTCATCTATTCTGAGTCTTCCTTCTTCCAAGTACTGTTCTCCAGCATCACACTGCAAGGAACAGGTTTTTGCTTTTCTTCTTCACAAGGAAATGCTTTCCTTGGCCACTACGAGGTTAAGATGTAAAGACTTACAGATTACTGTCTACCAGACTTTGGGAAAGAGAAAGTGGTTGAACTTTTTTTCTAAGTCTGCATTTTCGAAACTCCATTTTGCATGAATTCATGTAGCTCGTCAGGCTTGAGTGTCATAAGGGCACTTTCCCACCACAGGCCCAGGGACCACTCTGTCTTATCTTGAGCATTAGCCAGAGCTCTGCTGCTGACTCTGTAGCTTTGTGTGCAGAACAGGCCCTTGATACTTCAGGAGTCTGCTAGCGCAATCTCTCCTTGTTTACATAACCTGCTGAGGGAAATGAAAATCTTAGCCCTCAATGAATGCTGAATTTCAAAAGAGAAAAAAAAAAACAGAACAATTTTTGCAGCATACAGTATGGGTTTAATTACTACGTTGACACCTATGTTAAAGCACTGTGTGTTTAACATTAGTTGGTTTTTTCATGTTTAACAAATACTAGTTTTCTCTTTCAACATGTCACATCTTTCCTGCCAGGGGAATGGTGCCAGAACACCCACGTGCCTGAAATGGCAATCTTACCTATGTGTTTTTAAAGACAAAGAATTGCTATGTGAGCTTGATTAAAAAATGATGCTTTGTACCAACATGCTCAGTGTACTTCCATCTTTTTACCTCACTGACTTCTGTTTAAACTCAACATGAAAAGTTATCCCAAGTCTAAGTGAGTGAAAAACTTTAATGTGGGGGCTCTGCAAGAGTATAAATAAGTCCACAAGCTGCAAGGTTATGAAAAGTCAGCCTCAAAGCATTTCTGTATTTGCAGAAGACATCAGTGCATCTCCCAGCTGTCAAGAGTACCAGGACATGGAGTCATCTTCAGGTAGGCTTTGGCACAGGATGACTGATAAATGCTCCATCACATTTGAATATTCTGGGTTTTCCCTGGCCAATATCTACTTTCTCATATTCTGGATGTCGCTTCTCACTTGGGTCCACTGACGCCCTAATCCCCAAGCTAGTGTCACTCATGGCATTCAGTCTGTAGTGTTACAAGATCAGCTGAGACATGGTTCTCTAATAAGATTAAGACTCATCAGTATGGTTTTAGTCCTTTCCTTTTCTGAGACAGAGGAACAGAATTATTCAAGACTTGCAGCAACAACTCCAAGCACTTGTTAAATATTACCTTTCCCCCCTTCTCCTCTGAGGAATCTGCTAGACAGTTTTGCAAATTTGTATAAACACTTCAATGAACACAGAAAGCAAAAATAGCAAAAAGCGGTGGATGTTTTGTTTGAAAATAACTTTTCTTTGACATCATACAGATTTTTTTATGAAGTGGAGTCATGTACTTGTCACCATGTGCTTCGGTATTTTGGTAGTTAGTTTTTCAGTAATCAAGAGAAGAGGTGAGAATTGATGCATGTGTCCTTTCCAGGAGGGCTCTTCACTCTATTCCCTTCTATCTTGGTGCAACAGTTTTTACACCTCACGTGAGCAAATTACAAAGCCTTGTAATTTGGGATATGCTGCAGTTTTTCAAAACTGTATGTTTGAAGTAGTCAGAAAACCCAACCTCATTGTTGTTTTACAAATGTTTGTGTTAGCATCTTGTAGGAGCACTTCTAGGAAGTTTCACATGGAGATGCATTGTAGCTTTTCCTTTATGTAGTAACTTCGGGTCCCACGCTGGTGGATGTCGATTGGATGGCATAGAAATCTAGGAAAGGCATTTCACCCACTTTCCATAGGGAAATCAACCCCCTCCCCCACCTACCCTGACACCCAAATCCCAGATACTGTAGCTTTGAGTGACAGCTGGATTTTGAATCCCATGGGGAGATTCTATGCCTCTTGACGGATTCATTGTGACACTGCCCAGACTGCCTGCAAACTGGCAGACAGCTCTGTTTGCCAAATGTCAACATTATCTAATTGGCATTTCAGCCCACTTCTCATTTTTAATGGACATGAGAAAGATCCAGCCAGGAGAGTGCTGAAGCAGTGGCAGCGTGTTCAGGCTGCGCTGGCTGCAGCCTCCCTTGGACAGCTGCAGGATGGCACCAGCACCCGGGGTGTGGAGGCAGGTACTCGAAAGCTGCTGGACCACTTGATGGAAAATACAGGAACTGAGGAGGAGAAAGGAGACAGCAGAGGAATGACAAATTCAGAGGTAGATGCTGGTAGTCAAAATAATGTCATGTTATTGTGGTGGCTAAATAGCTTAGACCTCCTAACATATTTTACAGTGAAAGCAACTGTCCTTATTGGAAGAACAGGCTTGCCACAATCAAGGAGATAGTTAATACACCTGAACTGATGTGTAAAAATTCTCATGATGCATTATATTCAGAAATATCAAACCTTCGAATGACTAACTTGGAGCAGAGCACACAAAGTAGGCCATCTGCTGAAGCAGCTGAGAGCCTACATCTCAAGAAATAGGTCTGTTTCTCTTTTTCATATCTATCTGCCTGGCCTGTCAGAGCAGTGGTAGATTACTTTTTCTCACTGTACTAAACTGTGGTTTTCCAAATAAATTATTACACCTCTCTTGGCTTGCAGCAATAGTGTGGCAGAATGGATAAACAATTCACGTGGTTTGGCCATCACTCTAAATCTTCATCAGACGCTGTTTCAGTGGCTGCACCCCTTTATCTTAAACATGTCATTCCTAATTTCCTGTCAGAGGGTCTTCCCACATTATTTCATATTGCTTTAAATGGCAGGACATACATCCGTGGAAAAAACACTATACATAATACTGCCTGGATGAGAAGAGGTGTGGTGCAAAAGAGACGGGCGTGAGTCAAGATGCTTGAAGCTTTCTTGAAATTGGTATCCCATAAGATTTTTAAATCTCACCACTCTCTAAATAAAATGTGTGGCCAAAATAAAAGTCAGAACTACGAGATAAATATGTAATCTGACAGTTGTAATTAAGCTGGTTCAGCAGTAACCCAGGGACTAAATACAAGGAGATGTGATTACATGTATAACCAGGGCCTTTAAAAAAAAAAAAAAAAAAGGACAACTCCAAAGTTTGAAAGTTTAAAATATAATTTTCAAGTTCATATTTTCTTTCTTCTTACACTTCTTTGATATTAGCTTCATTGTCACTTGGTGGAGCTGGAATATTTTACATTGCACTCCCTTTTGGTAAGCACACTTTCCCAAGCATGGACTGCATTAATGATGGAGGACTCTTTTAAAGCTTAACATCAAAACGGCTTTTAACAGGCTACTGTAAAAGGATTTTCCAGTTTTAGTGAGAATTATGACATTATTCATCATTCTAACAACACATTAAACATAAAGGAAAGCTCTTCTACAGTCTCAATAACATTTTCCATAATACCCCCTTCTAACTGCATGCAGGTGCATGTTTTGAGCCACTCTCCAGAGTTCCTTAACAATCATTACAAATCCCACTTATCTAAACTAGTGATTAAAAACCTTTAAGGGGAAGCTGTTTAATTAAAAGTAAAGTAGACATTTATTGTGTGTTTAGTGTGCCAATATTGCTATGACCTAAGAACCATTCCCTAATTAAATTTTGTAATTCTTTCATATATTACAACTACAATATGATAACGCAGAAGAAACATAACAGCTAATTCAAAACTCCTGTGTGCATTTCTAACATATTAGCTGGGCTAAGTTTTCAAATCTGAGGCTGGATCTTGCCCCTTTCAAACTCTGTAGGAATACATTTATATTTTTCCCATCGACTTTAACAAAACCAAAATGACACCTGTGGAACTCATGGTCATGATTCATTTACATACATTTATCTAAATCTGTCATAATTTGTTTGGTTTCAGTGGAATCAATCTGGATTGATAAAGTAATTCTGTATGTAGCATTTTCTACAGCTTACACAGTTTTTTGTCACATTTTTTCATCATTATATATACGTATATGCATACATGTGCGGAGAACCTGATGCTAATCACCCTCACAGTAATGTAAACCAGAAATAATTCCACTGCTATGTATACATTTACACCAGAAATGGTGTAAAATCAAATTGCTTAAGAGTATGTCCTCACTCACTCACTGGATAATACACATACTTTTGTTTGTGCATAATATACATACTCCCATACATATTCACGTTAAAACGTGGCAAGCCTTAAGGTCAAAATGTTGCCTTTGTGTTCATCAGAAACCGGGGATGTTTGTGTTCTCCCAGTAATGCCACGATGAATCGGTCACTCAAAACATTACTATAAAACACGAGTATGACTGCAGTGCCTTGCAAGGCACAGGACAACTGACAGTGACGTGAGAACACACCTCTCTTGTTCAGTTTTTTATCGTTGTTACTTTAACGTTGACATCTGACCTCTTTAGCTGCTTGTGTGTAGTGAAGTGTTCCTGGCTCACACCTGGTGTCGGTAATAAAGCACAGCATGCATAAATAATGAAGATATGTTTGTGAAACTTCACTAAGTGGCAACTGCCTGTGACAGAGATCCCGCTACTAGCACTTACTGCTGTAAAGGTTTGTTAATGGAGGCTGCTCAGCGGATGACAAAATGACCCAATTAAAGTTTATTCCAAATGACATCAGGGTCATAAAAGGAAACAAAAGAGGAGGAAATGACTCTGGTGGGTTGAAAATATATTGCAGTGTATATTATTACATCTTCACTTTTTGCTATCACAGGAGGGCTTCATATTCACTTAAAACAATATCTACTGAAAGCCAAGTTAATGAAAAGGGCAACTGTTGGCTAGACTGAAAAATGATGGCTTGTGACACTCTGCTGGACATGCTTTCCAGCAAAAGATCTAGTAAGAAAGTCTTTTGAGATTGGCATAGGAGAGACATTTCTCCTGTCAGATACTGGATCAGAGACTTTCCAGATGAGCAAAGGATTTCAAATTCAAGTAGTCAGTCCATTTGTAGGGAAAAGGTCTCACATACACGGTAAAGTACTTCTAGTGTAGAGTTTGTCGTATTCTGATTTATTCTGAAATTTCTAGATGAGGGCTGAAACTGTGGGCCCCTTGAGGACTAGACATATGGCCCAATTTAGAGAAAAGTTATTTGCTCCTAAGTGCCCCTTCCATTGGAAAAGAGGAAATGTGTGTAAATGAAAGGCAACTGAGGTGCTCCAATGAGAAATCAGGAGGCAATAAAGTGTCAGTGATTTTGAGCCACCTGCAGTTAATTTTCCATTGGTTCCAGTCATCACTCTGCATAGGGAAGGAGGAAAGACTATTTCGTTGGATTTCTTTTGCATTCGGACTCCACCGATGCCTTCTGATGTACCTAATGCGCCAGTGGGAATGAGAGAAGCTGTGTGATTCTTTTTTCAGGCAAACAGGAGCAGCAAGGAGAATATGGGATCGGACCACAAGTACCACTTGTGTGCATTCATCCAGGTAAAATGAAAATAGATCAGCTCACTTCTGTCTGAGAGACTGCAAGGCCAGCCTGGAAGTCCTAGAAACACTCCTTACACAGTGTAAAATTAGAATACTTAAGGGCATTTTTAATTTAGGGCATTAATTTAGGGGCATTTTTAATCCTAGGAAGCCAAGGAAACCAAGGCCACAGAGAAGCATCACTTTGAGTACATCAGTTTCAGTCGATTGAATGAGATGTAAAGTCCTACCACTCAGAGAAAGGGTGCCAGAAATCGGCTCCAATTAATTCAGCTTCACTATGACATTTTTCCCATGTTATAGTTGAGGAGAGTGATGGGTTGCTTCAGTCCTGTTAGCATGTTTTAATAATGTACTGCTGCCCCAGCTTAGACAGACTGCTCCTCTGCCCCACTCAGGTTTGATTCATGAGGAATTTCATTTTTTAGGAAAGTTCATTTTCAGGAACTTGGTGGCTGTTTTTTTTTTTTTACTTTGCACTGCTACACACTTGCAGCAAGTATTCGATCAACTGCTGTTTTGCAGGCAAGGAGCAACAACCTGTTGTTGCTTATACGCACACCTCACCAGCATAAAGACACATTGCTAAAGATGTAGCAATAGGTCAGCAGCTGCCTAAGCTAGGAACCTTCCGATTTCCAGGGACTGCCTCTTGCGGCCACGCTAAAACATATTTTGTCTGTTAATGCGCAGCTTTAACCCCGTAATTCCAGTCTTCTGCAGAGAGAAAGGATGTTTAGGGAAGGGGGATGGGCAAACATTTTGTTACACTCTCTTGACATATTAACACATCTTCCAACAGTCTGTGGCTCAAAACATCCTGGGCCACAGGTTTCATGTTTAATAGCCCTTGGTGATTTTTGTTTTCTGTACTAACTGTGCCTGAGTTTTGAACCTATGTAAATTTTTGGCACCCATTTTATGTCAGCACTAAAAAGAAAGCAAAATGAACACCAGGGCTCCACAGACAGCTAGTTTAATGCAGAAACACCATTTTCTCACAATGGTTGGATGCTTTCCTTGCAAAGTGAGATGTTAATTGGAATACAGTAATCTTCAGCATGAAGATTTTGTTTTGGTAGAAATAATGATAAAACAAGTAGAGCCATACTTGCCTTAATAAAAAGTCATCCTAGCTTTTCAATATGAAAATGGGCTTTGACCCTTGTTAGCTAAATGAGTTTGAGTCAGAAATTGAGCAGTAATACTTGGGCCAATTAGTCTCCACTATGCCGCTTCTCTTAGCAGAGGAAATTATTTGCCTTCTACCCCAGCTCCTTTCTGGTGCTTCTTGGCATGTATTACTTTATTGTGAAGGAAGATCCTTCTCACATTCCAGGAATGAGTGTGTGCCCTTGTAAAATCAACAAGATTAAGAAGTTTGCCTTAAGGCAGTGATTCCTGCCTTAGCAAAATATACTGCAGAGCTGTGTATCAGCACTTCCTGTCACCTATTAAAAAGAGGATGAAAATCCTGAATAATAATCTCTTCAAAAGCAGGGGGTAAATGTTTTTTCATTTACATTTGTGTAATATTTCTAGCAGATATGTTTTCCGTTTTGTCTTTTGTTTGTCAGCAGAAAAAGAAAGCCTGTTACTGCAGAAATCAATGTTTTGTAATCCCACCATCCTGAGTGTGATCTTGTGAGATCACATCTTGGGAAGGAGATGTCCGAGAGAGCAGAACATGGGCAGTTCAGCAGTGCTGCTGCTGTCTCCCAGCTCCTGCTGCGAGAGCCATCCCATGGACCCCAGCATAACTGCTAACACACCGAAAATGGAGCACGTGATCAAATCCTCTCCCCAAAACAGGTCCTTGGTAAGCAGTCGTCTTTCCTCATCCCCACCGTGTCAGTGTCGAACCAGTATGATTAGGCAGGGAGGACACTGATGTAGTACAGTAGCAGCAACCTTTCAGAAGAAAAGCAAAATAACAGCCCTAGTCACTTGCCCTCTTTTCAGGAGTGCAGTGGTATTTATCCGGTGTGTGAGAGCTCTTAGCCTCAGCCTTCTGACAAAATTTCTATTGTAGCTAATTATATTCTCCTTATCTACAAACCTCCCATGCTTCAGCTAGCTTGAGTGGAACTTTTCCAACCGAATGTTTTTTCAATGGAAAACTGCTGTTTGATTGAAAACAAAGCTCTTCTACAAAAGTGTCAACTTCAACAAAATCTGAAAAACAATTACGACTCCTTCAGTAAGGTTAAAATACCCTGCATTAACCTTTTCAGAACAGTGACTCCATTTTTCATTTTGAAATTACTCCTTCAGATTGTGTTATATTTTAAATTGAGATTAAAGACTGGGGCTTAAAATGAAATTGTTTTGAAAATGTCGCTTAACGTGATTTGATTTTATTCTGCTTCAGAAGTAAAATAAATCTTGAAATCCTGAAATTTCCTGTGAAAGAGAAATTTTGTACCCTTTGCAACTTTGCTTCTTTGCTTTTGGTTCCGTGCTATGGTGCATCGTTACTGTCCTCACCAAGGAAACTGATGCATATAGGACTTGTATTTCAGTCATGGTGACTGTAGCTGGGTCCTATAAAGAAACAGATTTTTTTCCTCTCCCATTGCCATGATGTCTTATGGCGACCTTCTGTACTAACATATGTAAGAGCTTTGATCGCTTGCTCTTACAAGTGAACTGCTGTTAACTTTTTTAAAATTTCATATCTCACAGCCTGAACAGTGTGTCACTGAAAACCAGTCACATATTTTGCTTTACGTATACTCAAGGAAAAGAGAAAGAAATCAACACACAAAGGTTCTGATGAAAAAAACTTTTGAAATTTTCACAGCTGGGTGTCCTCCGCAGAGAACATCCTGTTCCTCCATTCGTATCACACTTCCCGTATAATGTCGGCTGCTGTAGTGAGTACCACATACCAAACAGAGCAAGACAAAGGGAGGCTCCAAAACAAGAGGATTTACAAGTTATTGAGAATATCTGGAATTGCATGTGAAAGCAAATTCAGAGAGCACAAAGCTACTTAAACCGCTATCGTAACAGTGTAGTTGGTATATGGTGCCAACCATCCTTATCTGGCTTTCGCTTCTGGATGGTCCTTTAGGCTAGAGCAAAATGGAACAGGTTAGTGTCAAGAGAGTGGTCTTTTGGTGACAATAGTCTGAACTTCAGGAGACACAACTTCTAATGTTGTCTGCCTCAGTACAAGGAAGGGCTCTGTGTCCTCGGCACCTCTGAAAGCATGTCCCACGGATTGTGCTCACCAATTCTCACTGGAAAAAAATGGTCTTAACATCTGGCTTCAATCTCATCTGAAATGCAATGGGTAGAATAATGCTAAAGTATTTCTTAGAGTTGTCATGAAGTTCAGTTCAGTAACTGGTCAAATAATGTTTGCAAATACGTATCATTCATAGATTCTCACCAGCTGAGGATCTGTCCTTGATTTAGAAGTACAAATTCTACTTCAAACAAAACAGGTCAGTCTACTTCTAATTGGTTCTTGCTTGAATACTAGATGATGAGATTTAGGAGCATCACGGTGTTGCTGGGATTGTTACGATCCATCAAAGAAAGTATTGGTAAAGCTGTAGTACATAAACATAGGCGCTGGCATTAGAGAACACCTGCAGAAGACAGCTAGAAAGCTCAAGTCCTAAGTTAGACTTCATTACTGCCTCGTCTGTTTAAGTTCACGCCAGTTAGTGAGTTTTGGAACTCTTATGCATCTGGCTGACGCATAAACCACATCAGGCAGAAATGTTGTGTCTATATTTTTCATCCAACACAGGCAAGCAGCTTTCTAGATTCTTGGAATGGATGAAAGCTATGGCATCTGAATACAAAGCAGGTAGTATCACAGCTCCTTGTAAGAGGGGTACAAGAACTGAGGTCATCAACATTGGTAAAGAATGCTCTGACAGCATCGAGCCTTGTCAGAAAACATCCATTTTTCAAAGTAAAATCATTTTTGTGAAAATATATCTGGTTTGATACATCCTAATTAAACCACAGGTGTGGTTTTGATGGAGAGTTACCTTTCAGGAAGGATCCCCTTAGAAATCCAGGCGTGGCGTCCTAGGTTCCCAAGGGCAGGGACAGGATTTCTAGTCACACCAGGCAGCCTTGGTTCCCATACCGCCTGACTCCTAAATAGACAGGTCGGAAGTCCTTTCATGTCTTTGCCTTACCATTCTTCTACTAGAAATGGAGGCCTCTGTAACTGATACCTTGCAGGGGAGTTCTGAAACTTGCTGCTTTTTCAGTTGGGTGATTTGATGCTGCCAGCTGAATTCTTCCTTAAACAAGCAGGAAATACATAATGCTGGACTAAGTTTGCATATTTTTGTAGAATGCAAAAGAGTACAACCCATACCCCACCCAAGGCAATCAGTTTTGCTAGTGAGTCTAATGGATTTCTGAATCTTTTTTTGAAAAGAATCTGATTAAACCTTCTTAGGGTTCATGGTTATCTTCTAATACAATTTTGTCAGGTGGTCCACCTGGAAACTCTGGTATCAGCTCTTCAGCCCGAACTCAAATAATACTCTAGGAGGCTTTGTTGAATTGCTTCAGATAATGTGCTCAGCAATGCACAGCCCAAAATTAGGTTGTCTATTAAATTAATTCATATTAAACGTTTGCTTTAATACCAAATGAAAAAGTAATTCTTCCTCCTCCTTCCCCCCCCCTCAGACTTTCTCATGCACGATCGAAGTTTCACTTAGGCTAAATCATCTTGGTGATACGTGGGGGGGCGGGGATAGTTCATTCATCCGATTTCCTCTTCATGTGTAAATGTCTAATTACTAATCAAAAATGCACTTGGATAGTAGCAAAGATTTCTTTATGCAGTCAGAATTATGAAGTAGCAAATTTCCAGAGGAACTAAAAAATATGCGAGTCATGACAAAGTATTGATTGCATAATAATGTGATGTCAACAGCGCAGAATGATCATGTTTGCAGGTGGGAGCTTTACATACATTATACAGCAAAGGTTTTACTGTTGAAATGGAAATATAAATCGAGCAGTATGTATTTCTAGAAAATAAAGCATTATCCACACACTAATACCCGTCTTCTACATCATGATAAAGCATTATGATCTCTCTCCTGGACTGACTAATGAAAAAGGAAAAATTCAGTGTTTGGAATTAAATCTGATGTGGATGACATTTAAGGTCATGAAAGGCAATCTTAGTTGTACTGAAATCTTTTAATCTTATTTGCAGATTATTCCATCAGTGGCTCCCTGGAGTTGCAAGGATTTTATTCTCATATCTTTATTATTTAATTGAATGTTGAAAGTGTAACATATTGTAAATTGCTCTTAATTTTAAAAAGTACTTTCTTGTCTCAACATCATAGCATTTGCAGAGCTACAGGAGTACTGACTCAGAAATATACCTGGGCAAATTCGATAGTGGCATACAAAGTGGTTGGATATAATTAGGTAAGGAAATTACTATAGGGGGTGAAGTACATAATCATACTTAATTGTGATTCAACAGATGTTCAAAATGACTGTAACTTACACCAATCTGATGTAACAGCCAAATTTGATTCTATGTTATATCAGGATGCAGTTCCCACTGAAATTAGCAGGTCCAAATAATTAGGGGTGTCAGACTACTGAATTCTGTAAGCAGGAATACATTTGGCCCTGTGCAAACACTGTGGCAAATTAGAGGGGCGTTGGTATGTTTTTCCTTATCATGGGCATCGCTTTTTGTACAACCTACTGTTTCCTTTCCTTAGTGATGTTTAAGATGTTGCTGTTCTTCATGCATGTGAAACGCCTGGACTTCTTAACCTCCAACACCTCTCTAAGGACTAAATTTCGCATTCAGCAACTGAATTCAAGACAGCTTTCCCAACAGCCTGAGTAGCCAACCCAAGACCAGTTAGGCTGGACTAACACACCACCAGCGCTGAAGGTCCAGTTTGTGTAGGAGCAGTTCAGAGCTTGTCTTCACTATCCAGCCAGCCCAAGTCTGAGTTCCTGTCTTTACCCGGCCTGGACTGAAAGTTTTCTCAGCAAAGCTGTATCAACAAAGTCAAAACCTGTTTCTCACAGTTTTTTATTCTTACCTCCGTTCACCTGGAGGTATGATCCATGGTTCCTGCGTTAAGGTGAAGAATGTATCTCTCCCTCGAATTACAGGAAGAACAGACAACGTGAGTGGTTTTAGCTTGCATGCTCTATGCAAAACTAGAAAAACCCACCACGAAGATAATCTGAACCTGGTTTCTAATCACTCCCCTACACAGGTCAGCCAGTCTGTGTCTAAAAGCTTTTCATGTGGGTTTGAAGATACTTTGGAAAAATGCTGGAGGGCATGGGACAAACTGTCAACAAGTGACAGCAGAACTTCAGTGATGAGGCTAAGGATGGGCAGACTCCATACCTCAGTGATCAGCCATGGCAGAAGTCCTCTGAGTAGTTATTTCAGCCACCTAACACCAAGCTTTCCAGCAGACCCTCTTTCCTGATCTGGTCCCCACTAGGCGGGAGAAGCCAGTGGAGAAACCACACTGGGCATGTCCATTGGCGCTGCATTACCTGGAAGCCCGGCAAAGCTGCAAGAGTCTTTGACACTAGTAGCAGTACCTTCAGGATCCCTGGGTCCTGGAAGTGAGGCCACCTCTCCCTGAAACCAGTGTCACTGCATCTGTAAAGGATCCTAGTACAGTGTTCTCTCACTACCTACTTCCATGCATTTCTTGTAGGACAATCTGATTCATTTATTTCCTGGCCACTGCAGAGCTATCTCTGGTAGGTATTTATACAGCAACAATTGCAAACCACTTGTGCATAGGTATTTATAGAGCACCAATCACATGCAGTTGTGCCTAATGACTGATATTAGCATGATGTGTCAAATACAAGATCTTTCTCTGAAAACAGCAGGGTCCAAACAACTCAGCTAATGAAACAGGCAACGCAGAACACGTATGTGGCACTACCTCGCCTATCTTATTTTTGACCGTTAAAATAAATTATACGGATTTCAAGTACATGAAAATAACGCAACAAGGCTACCTAACGCATGCATGTCAATATCTCGCAGCAAGACTTACAAGAGGGGTTTTGTTTCCTCAAACGCAAACCCTTTGCATAAATCAGCTCTTTGGTGATAAACTAAGAGGACTGCTGCTAGAGCTCAGTGCAGGGGAGAATAGAGCAGCCACACTCTCCCTTTCCTGACAGGAGTGCCTGGGTTCACAGCACGGTACTGTCCATACTCAGGCAATGTCCACCTTGCAGGATGTATTAATGTCCAGTACCTGCAAGGTAGGAGCGTGTTAGCCCCATTCTGTGCTCTGGGAAACGGTGAAGCTCGGCAACCAGCCTTGTGTTGCAGTTAAGTGATCAGCCTCGTGTTGTGGGCAGGATTTGACACACAGAAAGAAAGACTTGCAGGACAGCACTGTCATCGCAGTGGTCCCTCCTTCCCCTGTGCAGCTTCCCTCTCCCTCTTCTAGCCTTCTCCATAATTAAATAAAATGAAGGTTATTTCAAAGAGAGTAACTTGCACTGGGTTATACGGGGCTGATCTATTAAGTGAAAATATTGTTGATATTACTCTCTCATGGAAGCAGAGACAGGGAAGCAGATGAGAGAAAGCACCAGAGATATACAGATGTAATCCACACTTGCCCAGAGAACAGAAGGACATACAAATTGTCATGCTGGCACAGGACAGTTGTCTGGCTTATTTGTTATCGGTCTGTGTCATTGGCCTGTACCAGGTGCTTTAGAGGAATGTCAGAAACACTACTGACGTTGACTGTAAAATTACCTGCCCATCATGGAAATTTTTTTCTAACCATAAGCGATCAGTGGTTGGGCTACAACCTTCTGGTTCACGTCCCCTGTGTTTGTGTACGTCTCTGTTCCTCTCCAGCCTAACTGTGAATATAATACATTAAGTATTTGTAAATTTATCAGAAATCTACCTAATGGATTGAATTCATAGTTTTCATGAATTTAATACAGTGTCTCTGAGAGTCAGATTCTGCATTTGGAAATTGTGCTTGTGACACACGATACAGATGCATTTATTTTCTTTGAGAGCACACAAAAATAAATATACTTGAGCCAGAAACCTCCCACTGTGGGGAAAGGTGGCTCTTTCAACCACAGATATGCCTCTGCACCTGACAGAGGAAAACACAGCGTAGCTACTGTCATGGATAGATGTTGCGACCAACTGCTTAGATTCTTAAGATACTCATTTTTGCGAAGCGGTGTGCATGGCTGCATGTTACTTTGAAATCAAGCTCTGTGTGCGTGGGAGAGAGAATAGAGGTCTGCAAGTATAGTTTTCAGATCTATATGGATATACCTGTACAGCTCTGTATACAACTATTAAATATACTTTTATATATATATATACACACACACACAGAGGCGCGCATGCGCACGTGTGCATACAAAAGCTGGTGCATTCAGGAAACAGATTCCAAACTGGGAAATAAAACTCTTCCTTTATTCTCACAAAGGGGGTCAGGAACAGATTCTGCAGTATCATTCCTGTTAGCAGACAGAGGCAGGCAGGGTGATTGACTGATCAATTAATTTTGATCACAGTAATGGCAGAGATTTTGCTATAATGGCCAAAAGCACAAGTTGGGAGTGTTATTGCACTCTTTAAGTAAATGTTTGCAGCCCAAAAGTGATACTTTATAAATTTTATCTGAATCCCCCCACCCCATCACCATTACCACTGTTTTATACCTTTCAGTGGTGAAAAAACCCCAGAAAGTCAATGCTACGACTGCCATTTGGTTTACCTTGAATGAAAGTGCTGTCAGGTGACATTAGCAAAGGAATCAAATGCACATACTTGAAAAGGTATGCTATTGTATGGCCACATCATGAGCAGTTCGGACTAAAAGGTGTGCCTTATATATATAAAATATACATGCAAAAGATATTCAATAATACAACTCACTATCAGCTGCTGGAGGTCCTAGAAAGCAAAGCAAAGTGTCAGGGTAGGATTCTTTTTTTTTTTTTTTCCTTTCATTTTATTAATGGCATGTCCAAAGAGAGCGACACCGCCCTTTCAGATACTAGCCTTTGTGTCAGTTTATGCCTAGAAACCTTTCAAACAAACTGATGTTTCATTCTACATTCGAAGAAGAAAAGTTTTAAATAGGATCCACAGGTTTGAGATACCTAAATTCTCCAGAATCTTGTTCTATTACTTAGAGCCTAAAGCTTTTTTAAGAATCCTACCTTGCTTAACTATTTATGTAAAATAAAGGCTGCAATTTTTCATTTGCTAACTTCGGTGAACTCAGTGCTATCGTTTCCAAAACACTTCTTTTCTCCCCACAGTCACACACTGGCCTCTTCTCTCTCTGTCCATGTAATCTCGCTTCCCATCATCTCTGTTTCACCTTTTTGCCCTTACCACTATTCTCTTACTACTCAAGTGGCTCAGAGTCTCCTATCTATTTTCCCAAACTGCTCTTTTTCTTCCTTTTAATAGTGCTTCTTTACCAAGTATTCATTATAGGCTGTGCTTTCTGTTCTTTCTCCTGTTTCTCTACACATCTCCGAGTGATTCTAACCCAGGCTATGCTATATGGACTAACACACATCGTCTCATAGCAAAACGCATTCCAGCATGTTGCATACTTAATTTGTGAAAATTCACAAGTTATGGAAAAAGTAAAACGCCAAGAAAGTTTTTTGCAGATCCCTCTGGCCAATAGCGTCTTTCAAAAAGATTCAAAGCCAGCAGAAACCCCAACCTTCAAGCGCCTTAGCACATAATTAAAGCTTTCTCCTTTTTCTGCAGCGTGTGACGTAATGGTTTATATTGAAAGGCCAACATACTTATCTTGAGATTTGACGATCTTCCTCAGTGTGGACTTCAGAATTTAAATGTTTCCATGCTCCCTTATCTAACACTTTATTCTTTCTCACATTCCTGTTATTTATATGGGTGTGCAGTCAGAGTGGGTTAGCCAAAATCGTTTATGGAAATGTATGCTGCTTAGTTTTCAAAAAGATTGTATTTCAGCTGTCCTTATTTCAGATCACAGCACACAGGCTATCATTTAAAACTTGCAAATACTCAGAGAAATAGGGAGAACTCAGCTAGCTTTGGTAGTAAAAGTGGTATCTCTAGCACAGACTGCATAAACGTTACATGCGAGGGTGAAAACACACGTAGGATTTGCAAAATATATAAGCATCTTCAAAAACCCTTGCATTTGAACATATCAGATGTTCTTTCTAAGGTGAAGCTAGAGTGACACAGAGAGAAGCTGCTTCCTAATCAGGTGCTGCCTATACCCAAGCAGGCTAATCTAATTTGCAAGTAGGTGACCTATATGTCTGGACATACCAGATTATTTATTCAACTAATCAAATTATATTGTGTCATTTGACGATGGGATGTACACAGTGCTGACACGATGTTATTTTTTGTCACCAGATAAGGGGAATTGATTCTAATCTATATTACTTTTGTTAGTCATCAGCTCTTACACCTAGACCTGCCAAGGGAAGCATGAATGCGTTTTGTGAAGTTCAATAGCACACATATCATTAAGTCATAGTAAAGATATGCATTGTTGAATGAAAAAAACCCAGCGACCATCATCATTTGATCAACTTTTTCTACATACCAGTAGTTTAAGGGTGAAAGCACCCTTCCGCCCCTCTCCTACCAGCCAGCGTGATGTACTTGCCCATTTCCACTTCTTCATTTTTTTCCTTCTGTCATCATCTGGTTTTAGGAAGAGACCATCGCGTGTTAGACTGCATCTGCTTGAGAAACCTTGCCTCTTGCTATCCCCAAAAGCATTGAAATCTTAAGAATACCCTGTGTTCCCCTGTGTGCACTTGGGATGCCTGTTTTGTAATTAATTTCAAGTCATGTGTCATAACCCGGACAAAAGGCTGTCTTCTCTTTTTTTTTTTTTTTTTTTTTTTTGATTGACTGATTTCATCCTCTAACAATATCTACTGCAAAGGTCAGTGAACAATTCTTCTGAGATATCTGCTAGGGGTGGGGGACTCATCAGGAGGGATGTGTGTCTGCGTGACCTGATGAGGAGCAGCGACTAAGGCCTCAACGCATCTCGATATTTATCGCATCCTCCCCCCCTCTTTTTTTTCGATGACCCAGTATGTTATTTCAGTGGGGAGGAGGCGCGGAGAGAGGGGGTGCTGAGGACTTAGTGGGAAGGAGGAAGGCTTTTAAAATACGTAATTTTGAGCCCCTCACAGAGCGAGCGAAGCCTCCCCTGTGAGAAGGGATGGGAGTGCGATGACAGTAATTGTCGTTGTTGTCCC
>WAAD01005368.1:91775-101775 GCA_013389945.1 Fregata magnificens
ACCCCCCCCGCCCCGCGCTGCCTTGCCCTCTTCGCCTCCTGGCTCTGCTGCGACTGTAATTATTACCAGTGGTAGGTGACACGGAGTGCCACCACCGCCACCAGCCCCTGTCGCGCCGGCTGCAGGCAGTGGGGAAGGGTTATTTTCTCGCCCATCCGCCATTCTTCGCTCCCTCCCCACACGCAGGCACACGCACACTTGCTTTTATGCATCTGGGCTGCCCAGGCTGCTAGTGAACAAGTGTCCAAAGCTGTAAAGACTTGGGCTGTAATCACTGCTTATTTCCACTTTGCTGTAATTTTTTCGAGAAGAGGGCTGCAGTGGTTTTTTCTTCCTTTTTTTTTTTTTTTTTTTTTTTTTTTTTTNTTTTTTTTTTTTTTTTTTTAGTTTTAATTTCCTTAGTAGTCCTTGGCATGCTACAGCCCGTACTCACTTTTCCTGGGCTAAGTTGAGAGCTTCCACTTGAAAGTTTTTCTTTTCCTCTTTGCACAGAGCCCACTGCTTGCTTAGTTTCTCACATAACCAAGTGGGAGCCCCAATCTTTTCTGCTTTCTGCGTAGGCCCCTTGCTCCACTGTTTTATCACCCCTCTCCCTCCCTTCGAAAAGAAAAAAAGTCATTCTCCTGCTTCAAAACTATAATGACTTTTAAGTTGCATCTGTGGGGAGGGAAAGGCAGCAAAGTTGAAGCCTGAGGAGGATTTTGACTATTGTATCTGAACTTTACAGCCCTGAAGCTTAAGGCAGCGTGAATCCACTTCATCAGGTTAAAACATCTGTCAGACTGGCAGATCGTTAAGCCTCCCACTCCTTCCCAGGGTATTTGGGGAGCCAGGGAGTGAGTCCCACACTGTCCAGGGCTGCTGAGGGGGCTACTGCCACTGCTCCAGGAAAACCCACTTGGGTGTTGACAATAACAGACACACAGAGAAATGCTTCCTTCTGTCACAGCGGACGAGCAAAGCAGTGCATTTTCAAAATCTTTTTTTTTTTCCTTAGGAAACAGTGGTCGTGTAAAATAAATTAATATAGTCAAGCAGATGAGAATTAGTATTTTATTATGTAAACAAGATTTGCTGGGGTGGGTTCTAGGTCTTTTACCACTAGCGTTATAAACTTTTACATGCTCTGAACCCATTTCAATACAGAAAAATAAAATCCCACTACTTCATTATGACACTCTTGTCGAGTTAATAAATTGAAAAAAATTGTTAAACTAGGTTTTTGTTTTGTTTTGTGAATCTTATCTATGTAGCCATGTCACCCGAGATTAGAACAAGAGATATGCTAAAAAGAAACGCTTGCATATGGTGGGTAGATTAAGGACAAAGAATCTTTTTGTCATGGAAATGTTTTTTTTTTTCCCCTTTTTTGGGGGGTTTTGTTTTGTTTACTTCATCACATAGAATTTCTCACACTTGGTTTGTTTTGTATTGCCCTCAATGACTACATGATCAAATGAATGGATTTATTTCTGGCGAATGAGAAAGACAGTCTTTCCATCAAAAGGACTACATTGCATCCCAGTGAGGAATTTTAAAGCGTTATTATTGTGGTCCCTGAATAGCACAAAATCGGCTTTCACAGCAGCCCTAAAATGCAACAACGTAAATACTTTTCAGCCTTAGAAGGCTGTTATGAAAATGTGCTATGTTTCCTTTTATTAAAACATATTTTAATTAATAGAGTGAAACCCTCCATAGTTAACAATTAACAAGCTAAAGTAGTGCTGTTGGTTTTGCACTTTCATCTGAGAAATGTGAACAAGGTGAAGACAGGATACACGAGTAGAGGGCTATCTAGTGCACATTAGTGTAATGTAAATCATTTACACGTTGTATTAGGAAGCCTAACGATTGCTATACTGAAAGCAATTTTATAGGCCAGATATAATGAGCGCTCCAAATCTCGTGAATTAAAACACTTCTTGTCAAGTCAGTGTTCTTCGTTTCTGTTCACAGCTGTAATCAAGATATTGCTACAGTTCCTGAGCATATTTTGCAACAGGCCAAAAATAGTTTGCACAGTGCAAGAATATTTGTCGGTTTTAGAAAGCAAACTGTTTAAGCAGTATTATTTGATACATGTAGTCTTTTCACTAATTTGGCTGTTTATCTTCAAAGGTGGAAGCTGTGGTTAACACAAGATTAAGCAAGTGAAGCTTATTATTTATTTAATGAAATCGTGTTTAATATCACCTCAAAATAGATTTTATTAAGTGAAACATTTAAAAATGAACGTCCCATACATGTAATCCTTGGAGTGAAGGGACATTCATAGTAGCAGAGAGAAGCCTGGCAGTTTGGGGAGCGGAATGGAAGATAAACATTAGGCCGGATTTTAAGTTGACTGTTCTCACCACAACTTTCGTGCTAACGTTACCACAGAAGTTTTAGAATCAGAACAAATAATTTTATAGCCAGCTTGGGCTACAGCATAACACAACTGCATTCAAACAAGGCAATGTCATGATGGTGGGAAACTGTTGGAAATCTGAAGATAATTAGCAATGTCATCAGCTACAGATTTACACTCAAAATCGTTTGAAATTATTTGTCGAAAGTGGAATGCTAAAAATACATTTTTCAATAATTTTGAAAGGAAGTGTTAACAAACAGCTGGTGGTGATATATTACCTGAATAATTGCACGGTAGAGGAGTGAACAAAAGATACCTATTAAAAAAAACACTTTGAGGTTACTAAATTAGAAGATATGATGGAAATCATTTAAAAACAGCAGCAGAAGGACTCAAATGACTGCCTGTAGAATACAATAATCTCAGTTTCTCAGTAAATGTAAAGCATTGTAATAGCTGGAATTACATTTCTAATACACTTGCCTTATTCAACAGATTACAAACGAATCAGAATTATAGATACAATGCACATGCTTCAACTCGGATTAATTTTTATATTAAACCATGGATATAGCATCTGTATTTTTAAAGTAGGGATAAGGGGTTTTTTGTAATGCTGAAAAGTGATTCTTAAGAGTGTGCAAGTGAGGTTCTGGTAAGGGTGATGACAAATGATGCTTTGGACTTTTTCATGCGAAGTTTCTGGCAAAGATGTATCATTGTTTAGTCTGAGGTAGAAGGGATACCTTGTAGTGAACTGCCTCATGACAGTTTTCTAATGTGCCTTTTGCAATCATTTTTTTAAATATTGGACCTGTTTTTCCCCCCACTCTTCCATACATAGAACATAGTCTAAACTAATGGATCTTTTTCATCCTGGTAAAGTGGGATTGGGCTGTGCAGTTTTGAGCAGTTCGTGACTGCACTTGGTGTTCTTCTGGAGTATGTACACAGACACACATGCTCCGCTACAGCAACGACACAGTTTGCTATGGAGCAGCCAGCTTCATGTGAGTGTGTTCACTCTATCTGCATATACAGGGTAAAAACACATTTTGGAAGGACGTTCCTACATACAAAATAGAGGTTATTCCACATTGGTTAGACACTATTGCCTTTAAAACTTGAGAACTCACAAGCAGCTGTCAGTAAACGTAAAACTTAGGTGATTTTTGCAAATGTTTGTTCTGAGGCAACTGTAAGAGAAGGCTTTTTGGTTTGAAAAATAAAGGCCAAATAAGTATTGCTATAAATCGTCCCTTTGATGAGAAATGGTAATTGAAACTTTATATAAATAGTTCTGCTATTACGGTAGAGACTTAACATTCAAACTAAGTAACATCTGTATTTGTATAAATTTTAAAATATTCTGTTTTGAACTGTGTTAGCAATAGGAAAATGTTTGGAATAATAAGGAAACTACAACAATCAGCCAATTTGCTGATGCATGTGTAACAATGAAAGTAGACAAAACTGGGTCAGATTTTATCTGGTGGTGCTGATCTTGAGGAAGTCTTACCATCTCCTGAGGTAGGCATTAAGGCTCTTTTTTCGGAGTGGGAGGGAGGAAATTTTTGAAAGGTGTTGGTTTAAATTCTGTGTAATTAAGCTATTAATATGCACACATTTAGCTGTTGAAAATTACTTCTCCTTGCCTAAGAAGGAGGAAAAGCTACAATTCGAAAAATGGGTGGCATTTTTTAAAAAGAATAAAAATAAACAAATTAATAACGAGTATTAGTGCCATTTCTGAAAAATAGTTTGAGTCTTGGGAAGATTTTCTGGATATTTTTCCTTCATTTAATTTGTTGTCTGCCAAGCTAGGACAAGCATGTCTGTTGACTATCCATCAGTCAGGACATGAGTCAATCACTTTTGCTGATAATAAACCGGGTCTGGCATGACATTAAAATAGTTAAGTACTGACACATTTTCTGAAATAAAGCACATAAAAATAATTTCTTTCGTAATATTGCATTTGTAAAATGAGAGTAATTTGCTATATTTTTTTCCAGAGGAAGCATGAGTAAATCTAGTTCCAGCAGTAAATTTTTATTGAATTGTACATTTCAATGTAAAGGGCCAAAATCCTGTTTCCTTTACCCTCTTAAAATTTCCGACTAAATATAGTGAAGTTTTTCCATTAATAAAAAAAGGGAATTTAGGCCAAAATATACTTTTAGGAGCTGGTTCAGTTATAGTGCTGTTGGACGTAGAGTACATTTCTTCTTATCAAGGAAAACCCCTTCAAAATTGGGAAAGCCAGAAAAATAATTGTTCAAAAAGGTGATAGAAAACCATAATGAAACACATTTAAAAAATGTGTTTCTTTTAAGTTGAAAAGTGAAAAGGTAGTGGACTAAAGAGTGCAGTCTTTTGTATTTCCTTGCTGTAGTTAGGGCAGACAAAGTGAGCACACTTGAACAACATTTATTATGGGGTAAGCTAAATCTTTTAAAAGAGCCCTTCTGAAACTCTTATTGCCAATGTCTAATACTGGTGTCCCCCCCCTTCCCATTCCTCCCCCCNAAAAAATTTCCAAACTTTTGACACAGAGAGCGAGGCACACCGCAACATTTGGGAAGGCTGTTGACCTCCTCCAGGAGCCGCAGGCCGGCCGGCCCGGGTGGGTGCGTGGGTGCGGGAGGCGCAGGTGGGTGCTGCGTGGGTGGGTGCTGCCCTGTGCGGTCGCGCAGCGGGCTGCTGCAGGAGCTCAGCCTGCAGCCGGGGAGAAGGTGGGGTTGCAGAGTGCCAGAAAGCTTCTCCAGGACTCTCCCTGAGGGTGGGTAGTTAGAAGTGCTTTGACAAGGCTTGCTGATTTAACCTTTGCCTGCTTTGCCCTGCCAGGGGTGGCCACTAGATGTCAAGCTCATAATACAATTAGTACATCTGTGCAGTTGACCTTGGCAGCACGGCTTACCACTGTTCTGTTAAGTGTTAACACTGAATTTGAGTGTTAACTAGAGATCCCTCTGAGTTTGCTACATGCTGTACAGCTTATCAAATGCCCATCTAGTTCAGCACAAGTGTTTACAGTTCTTAAAGAAGGAAAAAGGTTTCCTTTTGTGAAGCCCAGCATCTTGAGCTGCTTAATTAACCCTGCAGGTGCCGCAGTATTTTTGTTTCAGTTAATCAAAACCGACTCGTTATTCAGTGTTTCAGGAGATCCTGCCTACTGGTGCCGTTTGATAAATTTATTTTATGATTTTGTTGATGTAGTAATGCCCCCAAAGCTGGAAATGATGAAAGCTAACGAATTTGTTTAGATCTTTATGTGCTTTGCTCTCCTGTGCAATACTGCAGCATACGGAATGGTAAATGAGCAAAATGACTGGGCTGCACAACTGGCATTGAGTCACTCTAGGTTTGCTCTTTCAAGCACTCCTCCATGTGAGTAATTTTACTTGAAGGAGTAGTGCCATTGAGTCCAGTACTTCTAAGTTCAGTTTTGAGATGCTTAGGAGATGCAGGATTGGGTCCTCACATTGGCTTCTCTTATTGTGAGCCTCCAAACACAAGATTGTCAGCGTTTCTGTGGCGGTTCAGAGAGTGGCTGGCTTCATTCTGCAGGGTGTTAGAGTTACGTAGTTTAAGATGTAGTTAATTATATACTATTCAATATGGGAAAGCTATGCAGGATCTAGTGTTCTGCTTCTTTCTTCTAGTTTATTTGTTTTGTTTTTTCAATGTCTGTTTCATATCAGCTACGTTAGAAGTATTCACCTCGATTTTTTTTAGGATTCCCAATAAAACCTGATGCCTTCCAAATAAACTTAGTTCTTACAAACATCAGCGTATTTGTACACAAATTCTACACAACCTGAAATTAATGTATACATGCCATAGCAGCCAGCCGAATAGCTGTTTATATGATTTTGAAAACTCTAACGCAGGTCTTATATAATACGATATCTTGCACAAATTTTCCAAACAATTTGTGAAGCTTGCATCTGTTGCACATCTGCGTACACGTAGAAAGGCGCCAGTGTTTGAGATAACGAAGTGCTTCACTGCACAGATTAGAAACTGCAAATGTTTTAAACAGAATACAGTTAGTGCCTGTGCCACAGGTGGCTGTTACTTAACAAATTCTGAGATTTAGGCTACTGAATAGATCAAACCGAGTGTGCCAGGTCAGTACCGGGTTTTGCATAGCAAGAGTGCCCTCCACTGTTCAAATCCATACTAACAGCTTTTGTGGTCTGAGAAAAAGGACAGAAAATTTTTCTATTGAGTCTGGAATTTCTTCTACATTGTTAAACACAGTAGGGGTCTCTATTTGTCTCCTCCTGTTTCACAGCTTGGGCTCAGTATGTGATAATTCATCTTTCTTTATGGGATTCAAAGCTATCATAAAGAGTTAAAAAGAATTAATTTGCAAGAAAATAAACGTGTTCTAACAATTTAAGAAAACTTTCTTTAAAAGCTCCGTCAATTGTAAGAGATGATAAAGCTAAGGAAAAAGTAATACTGTTCTTCTCAAGGATCAATACATTGTTACAAGGCTACTGTTTCCAAATGAATATAATTTTGAAAACAAATGTATGGGGTTTTTTTAATCTATTTTCTTACTTTATTTAAATTGTGCTTGCTTGGGGAAAAATAAGTTTGTGCCTTCTGATGATAGGAGTAGTAAATAATTGTCGCTATGCTCAGAGTTTTGTTTATAATATTGCTTGTTTACATGTACAAAAATGCTGTGAGCTGCACTTTGAAATGATTGTTGGATTTCCATGTGAGAGCATTTTATACATCTGTCTTCACAGTTAGCAGACATTTTATCTTTAGCTGTTGTTAACAAATGTAGTTTTTTCTGAAACTTCTTCACAGTTTGTACATTGCTTCTCAGTGAAAGATCAGTGGGGTTTTTTTCTTCCTGAAAGAAATTCCTACATTTAGAAAATATTAAGTGTCGACTATGCAGCTCTGAATGTAGAAATAATAGTAATTCATACAACACTTTTCTGTGCTTTCATTTGTATTATTGATATAGTCTAAAAAGAAGCTTCAGAAAATATTTTGCTCACACATTTGTTGGATTCCTTTACAAGACACTTTTAGTTTGAATGCTTCAGGAAGGTATCAGCAATTTGAAACAGATGAAAGCCTAGAAAATGCTGATTCTCTTACCCGATTTTATCCAAGTGTCTTATGAATCATACATAATTTGAAGATTCTATGATACAGAGTAACAAAATATAACAAAATACTGAATTGTCAGTGAACATTTGATTGTAATAGTCCTTATTTAATATAATTGAAAAGGTGCTTCTCAGGTCGTTTACATGTACATAACTAGAAGTGATTTAAGTTGAGACAAAATGAAAAGATTCTGGAGCAAAGATGAAACACAGTGGAGTCGGTTGGGGCTTTTTCCAGACTGGAAGCAGTTAGTCCTAAGGAAGGGGGCATTTAATAAACAGCGTACGTTTTCAGAATTAACCTGACTCGAATGTGATGTTTAATTTCAGTCTGTTTCACAAAAGTAGATGGCAGCATTTTTGAAGCATCCATTCGTTATGTTTTCCCTTGCACATCATGCAAGAGGCTTTCCTCTCACACAGAGCAGAAAGACATATGCCTGCGATAAAAATTCAGAACTAGTAAAGCTAGGTTTACAAATACTGCGTGCGTGTAGTCAGCAGCTGTGGCAATTTTTTCTCAACTCTACACGTTTCCTGACGATGACTGAAGGACCCACAGCACCCTTTCAGCCCTCTCCCTTCCTCTCGGATGGTGAGACAGCAGGCCAACACCATCCTCCCTGCAGCCATGCATTGCTCCAGCCTGAAAAGCATTTGGTGGGTACACCGAGTGAGGGTGGCAGAGCAAAGCCTCCCAGCGTCAACCGCTTGCACCCCCCTCATTGAGTCAGCAGAGCACCCGAGTGGCTTCAGGTGTCACCATCCCAAAGTGACTTTCTCAAAATACCTCTGTTTGAATTTCATGCGGGCTAATTTTAGGGCCAGACCCCAGTGATGCAAAGTGACAGCACTCTGCTGGAGCCACCGCAGCTCTGCGGGTTGGTACCTGCTTAGGAGCTCGCCCCGGGTACCGTTTGAGATGTCACCTGCGATTTTTCACCTGTTTTCATAGGGTAAGCTTTATGTGCTGTAATTCATCTTGCATCCCGTAGCAGCTTCAGATTAGTCTGTTAGCTGTTAGACTGCTAATGAGAAAAAGAAAATAACTGAGAGGTTATTAGTGGCTGAGATCCTGACTGCTTGACAAAACTCCCATTCAACACCTTTTGTGTAACTAAGAACTGCAAAATTCAGCCCATGTCTATAAGATTAAGCAAGTGCTCGATTAATTCCCCTAAAGTCCTTAAAAATTTTTACTGCACCACATCCTCACTGTAATAATAAAAATGATTGCTTCTCTTCAGGAAAAATAAAAGAAAAAAGATTAAATTCTTCAGTACTTAATGGATTTAATCACTTTGTAATATATCAGAAAATGAAAGCAAGCTATAAAACGTAAGGAAACATGGAAAAATACTATGTTTTGCTGTAATAGGTATATGCTGTAACTAAAACCAAAAATTAATTTTTAGCTTAATATTTTAACATTTAAATTTTTTAATAATCTGGAGTAATGGTAAAATTTTGGTATTGCTTTCTGTCATTCATAAAGTGATCAAGTTTTAACAAACAACAAAAATATCCTTTCATGCGGAGGCATATGCTTTTAAGCCTTATTCCCTGTTGAAGTCAGTGAGGACTTACACTTCAAAAGCAACAATAAATACAGTACCTTAGTGCTTTCATAATAATAAGTACTACTGAAAGGGATGTTAAAAATCTCATTTGTGAAATACTGGGGCAATGTCCATTTCTCCAATACACATATATACTTTAAAAATATTTAGCAGTCATTATTTTCAGTCTTGCTTTTTTCCCCCCTGGAGTGCTTGTTTGGGGGGCAAGACCATAAAGACTGCTGCTTGCGTGACTCGTTCGTACTCGTTCAAGCCCATTAATTTCAGTGGTGTTTCTAATGTGAGTAAAGGCTACTCGTTTGAGTAGGAGTTGTTGGATTGAGCCCATAGTCTGTCATTCTGTGAAGCGTCTTAGCAGTCTCAGTGTGCTGTGCAGGTAATGTACCGTCATCTATGGCAAAGCAGCATTTACTTCGGTGCCATCTGTGTCACCTGCTTGCTTACCAGTCCAAGAAAGTGAAGCTTTGAGAGAGACTTAACTTGTTTGATTTCTTAAGAAATGCCAAAATAATTTATCCTAAGTGGAAAATACTGTGGTCAGGTTCTTTGTATGTGTACTTTGAAGTTGATCTGGGGGAAAAAAAAAAACCCTAACGACTCTCTAGCATTGTTCTCTAAAATATTTTTCAGAAGCAGTCCTTGAGTATTTCAAGACAGATGATGAGATGAATGTACTTGGATCGGTCATTTGAAAAGTATTCTCACTATTTTTAAGGCTTGGGAATTGACGGAAGGAGGAATACAAACCAGAGCTGTAGGTCCCCAGTTAGCATGGGCACAAGCCTTGTCCCCCGGAGATAGCACAAAACTAGCCATTTATTTCATTGAGAACAGAGCTGAGCCCTGATCATCTGAGAAATACCTATACTGCTGTATTCCACTCGTACTTTTTCACAAGTTATATTTCAAATGCAAACTGCTGC
>WAAD01005368.1:106775-124428 GCA_013389945.1 Fregata magnificens
AAATGCCGATTTTGTGCCAAGGTCTTTGGAAGTGACAGTGCTTTACAAATTCACCTCCGCTCGCATACAGGCGAAAGACCTTTTAAATGTAACATATGTGGAAACCGCTTTTCCACAAAGGGCAACCTGAAAGTTCATTTTCAGAGGCATAAAGAGAAATACCCTCATATTCAGATGAACCCTTATCCTGTTCCAGAATACCTCGACAACGTGCCCACCTGCTCTGGAATCCCATACGGGATGTCGCTGCCCCCTGAAAAGCCGGTCACAACGTGGTTAGACAGCAAACCTGTTTTACCGACCGTCCCAACTTCCATTGGGCTCCAGCTGCCCCCCACTATACCCGGTGTGAACAGTTACGGAGATTCTCCAAGTATCACTCCTATGAGCAGGTCACCCCAGAGGCCTTCTCCTGCCTCCAGCGAATGCACTTCTCTATCCCCGAGCCTCAACACTTCTGAGTCGGGCGTTCCAGCGTCTGCCGAATCCCCGCAGCCCGTTCAGAGTGGCGCATCTCTGACCAAGGCAGAAGCCGTCACTCTGCCTCCCACGAGCACGCGGCTTGGGGACCTTTCTGCAGGTGGGCAAGTTTCCACAGCTTCCACGTCTTCAATTCCTACTGCTGTTACGGACAGCAGCGTTGCAACAAGCCTCCCAAACCCTGTGCTTCCAGCAGTGTCTGACCAGTTTAAGGCAAAGTTTCCATTCGGTGGTCTGCTAGACTCTATGCAAACGTCAGAAACCTCAAAACTACAACAGCTAGTGGAGAACATTGATAAGAAGATGACAGATCCAAATCAATGCGTCATTTGTCACCGTGTGCTTAGTTGTCAGAGCGCTCTCAAGATGCATTACAGAACGCATACAGGAGAAAGACCATTTAAATGCAAAATTTGTGGACGTGCCTTTACTACGAAAGGCAATCTAAAAACACATTTTGGAGTTCATCGAGCGAAGCCACCACTTAGAGTACAGCACTCGTGTCCCATTTGTCAGAAGAAATTTACAAATGCGGTTGTTCTTCAGCAGCACATTCGTATGCATATGGGCGGGCAAATTCCAAACACGCCATTACCAGAGGGCTTCCAGGACGCCATGGACTCAGAGCTTTCCTATGATGAGAAGAACGTTGACACGCTGAGCAACTTTGACGATGACATTGATGAAAATTCTATGGAAGAGGACCCAGAGCTAAAGGACACAGCAAGCGACTCATCCAAACCCCTTATCTCTTACTCTGGGTCGTGTCCTTCTTCACCACCTTCTGTGATCTCCAGTATTGCTGCTTTGGAGAATCAAATGAAAATGATTGATTCTGTCATGAACTGTCAGCAGCTGACCAGTTTAAAATCCATAGAAAATGGATCAGGGGAAAGTGACCATTTGAGCAATGACTCCTCATCAGCTGTTGGTGATCTCGAAAGCCAGAGTGCAGGCAGTCCTGCAATGTCAGAGTCTTCTTCCTCCATGCAAGCTTTGTCTCCTGTAAATAGCAATAGTGAAAGTTTCAGATCAAAGTCCCCCGGTCTCAGTAACCAGGAAGAGCCACAAGAAATACAATTAAAGACAGAAAAACCAGACAGTCCACCACCTGCAACTGAAAATGGAGGCGCATTAGATCTGACATCCACCAACCCGGGAAGACCGATCATCAAAGAGGAGGCTCCTTTTAGCCTGCTGTTCCTGAACAGAGAACGTGGTAAGTTTAAAAGTACTGTTTGTAATATCTGTGGCAAGCCTTTTGCTTGTAAGAGTGCATTGGAAATTCACTACCGCAGCCATACTAAAGAACGTCCATTTGTTTGTACAGTCTGCAGTCGTGGGTGTTCCACTATGGGTAATTTAAAACAGCACTTACTGACGCACAAATTAAAAGAGCTGCCTTCTCAGTTATTTGAACCCAACTTTACTCTAGGTCCCAGCCAAAGTACTCCTAGCCTGGTCACCAGTACAGCGCCTACCATGATCAAAATGGAAGTGAATGGTCACAGCAAGCCGATCTCTTTGGGTGAGGTTCCCTCGCTTCCAGCTGGAATCCAGGTTCCTGCTGCACCACAGACAGTGATGAGTCCGGGGATCACCCCTATGCTGGCACCCCCTCCTCGCCGGACTCCCAAGCAGCACAACTGTCAGTCATGCGGGAAGACCTTCTCCTCAGCAAGTGCACTGCAGATACACGAGCGCACCCATACTGGTGAAAAACCATTTGGTTGCACAATCTGTGGTAGAGCTTTTACCACAAAGGGGAATCTTAAGGTAAGATACCAAATAAAACTGTAAAGGCTTGGGGGTGTTTAAGGCACTGTGCTTGAACTCAGCAGGTTTTAGTGCTGTATGTCCTAAAGACAGGCAAGAAGGGAGCTTCAAGGAAATGCTTGCTGTATAGTGGTGGTGATAATGCTTCCACTGTCTTGAAGATAGGGGCTGGAAAGCAGCTGTGCAATGATGCAAACTTTAAAACTGGTTCCGGGTGTACATACATGCACGTTGTAGTTCTTCTGGCAGACATGATGGCACATGCAGTCAGCTGTTGGACGTGTTCTGGCGGTTCTTGTGGACCATCAGTGCAAAATAACCCTGCTATAAACCAGAAACGCAGAGCTTGCTCAGCTCCTTGAATGCCTCTCAAATTTCCATTTTCTATTCTGTTTTGCAGCCATTACAGACTAGAAAGCTGTTTCCCACTGATTTACAGTGGGTTACTACTGGACTGACGCCTCTTATTCCCGCAGTCTGGTTAACCATCAGGACACAGCCTGGGGAACACATTTTTTAATGTCCCTTTTTAAAATATTAGATTTAGCAAAATAATTGATGCCTCTGACATGAGATAAAATACTATGAAAACAGACAAGGTGTAAAAAGGGGAAAGGCAGAAAAAAATGCCTGTCCCCTAGTACAAGTACTGTCCTTGGTAATCTTCAGCATATGAGGACTTCCACCTTGCATGTGAAATTGTCTAACCTAACAGGATACGTACTCTTTATTCTTGTGGCGCTGCATTTGTTTTCACTGAGAAGAAACAAATGCACATTGAAAAATTACTATGGAGCTGGGTTTTCTTTGTATAGGTTGACTGGGCCTTAGAACTGTGTGTTAACTGGAACTGATTTGTTTTCAATGCAAATTAAAAAGCATTTTTTTAAAAAGCAAGTGATACTGTAAGTAACAGCATTTCAGGCCAGCCACCCCACTGGAACGTGCTAACTTGGGAGTGTTTCTTGTCCCCATTTGCTCCGCAGGTTCACATGGGAACTCACATGTGGAATAATGCCCCCGCACGCCGCGGCCGCCGCCTCTCTGTGGAAAACCCCATGGCTCTGCTTGGTGGCGACGCACTGAAGTTCTCTGAGATGTTCCAGAAGGATTTGGCAGCTCGGGCCATGAACGTTGACCCCAATTTTTGGAACCAATACGCTGCAGCTATCACTAATGGACTTGCTATGAAGAACAACGAGATTTCTGTCATACAGAACGGAGGCATTCCCCAGCTCCCAGTAAGTCTAGGCGGAGGCGCCATCCCGCCTCTAAGTAACCTTACCGGTGGCATGGACAAAGCTCGCACGGGCAGCAGCCCTCCCATTGTCGGTCTGGACAAAGCAAGTTCTGAAACGGGAGCCAGTCGTCCATTCACCAGATTTATTGAGGATAATAAAGAGATTGGCATAAATTAAAAGCATTCATTCCGAATAACTGTTGGACCGCTACTCGACACAACACTTGTCCTGTTCCATGTACAGCTTTTGAAGCTAAGCATTAGTTTCTTGACCTAAATGCATAGGTTCCCTTTAAAGTTTTACCCATAGCAGAAATACATAACTTCGTGGCTGCTGAAAAGTTGTCTTGCAAGATCTGCATGGTACTTCTTTCAACAGTGAGTTTGACTGTTACTGAGAACTTTGAAACCTTTTAATTTAACAGAAAACAGACAAACAAACAAATCATGGGATAACTTCATTATAAACAGAAAGAGGCTAGTCTACGTCCACTTTGCTTCTTACAAAACTTACTATCACCTGAGAAAGGGGGGCTTCATTATGGCATTCTGTCACACTTATTTGATGGTTTTGTTCAAATTAGTTAGCAACTTGGACTATGTTTTTAGGAATCTTAATCTTAAATAAGTGATTTAGTACCCCAATGCTGTGTATTATTACAGTATCCTTGTCTGTAGTATTTATAATGTTAAGATTATGCGGGTAACAGACAATATACTAGCCCCAAACTTAAATGAAGCTTTTGTACTGCAAAATACATCTGGCTATGTGATTTTTCTTTTTTTTTTTTTAAAAGCAAGTTTTGTTTTACTATAAATAAGTGGTTTATTTCAATGCAGGCAAAGTTGTGAAGTTTTATTGGGAAAGATAGCATGCTTTTCATGTGCAAGTACCTGTCAGTAACAAACCTTTTTTTATTTAAATATTTGTAGCTGCTATGTGGACAGTTGTTCTATTAAATGAAAAAAAAGAATGTAGTGTGGACTTTAGCTCAATGATTGGAAAACAAGTTACAGACAAACCTTAGCACCATAAATTATTCACAACATTATAAACAGTTGTGAGTAAATACTCCATGTTATCAAAGCTGTACAATAAAAAGGTAATGTTTGTATAATGTGGTTGCAAACTCTTAATTTATACTATTGCACTTTTAGTATTTTGTATTAGGGAGGTTTGTCTATAATTTGAAACTGAACAAAGATGTAAACTATTTTATTAATAGTACTTTGACTTAAGGAATAAGGAGGAGAACCCTGTTGCAGTTTCTTGTTTTGTTTTAAGGTCAAACAATGAGAGATCTCTATTAACTAAGCAGAAAAGCCGCAGAGAACTGTCAGATCCTTAGGAAATATGGGGCCTGCCATTTCTTAAAGGGAAATGATTCATTTAACTTTTCTACAAAGCCCACTTAAAAGCGTGACCACCCCCAACAGAATTCTGCTACATTTATCTTAGGAGTGTGATATTAATACAAGCCTAGGATAGAGGAAGGAGAACATTGTGTAGGTTTAATTTTACTGTAATCTGTTCTGTCTCTTTCACACATACCCACAAGAAAGATGTCGACTGCCTAATAATACGGGAACAAAATAATAACTTTTGGGCAGCGTGAGCAGTAGTAACATACAAATATTCTGTATTTATTTCCAACTCTTGCTGATTATCTTCTCAGATTGCTCCAAAGCACAATGTAGTTTGATTAATCCAATATAATTTTATGTTGATTGCATTGTTTAAATTACACCGAGTAAATAAAGGGAATGGTTCCACTCATAAGCTAGGCTGGGGATGCTGAGGAGACTGGGGCTTAATCAAAACTTGAACAGTAAACGTTTTGCGTACTACCTCATTTTTGTGCATTACAAGCATGGTGGAGTGGACACTATGAACTTCCGTCCAGCAGAATTGCTTGAGGGACATTATGGGTAGCTGGGTAACAGCGCAAGGAGTTTTATGCCCCTGAAGAACGAATCAGACAGTGAGGTCTTCTCAGTTGAGACTGAAAAATAGGACAATCTTTCTTCTACAACAAAAACCATTACTGTAAGAGGATGGACTATTTCTGCCATCATGTAATGGAGTGAAAAGAGGTTCAAAGACTTATTAGCTGTTTGTTTCTATTGGAAATGAACAATGAACTCTGCCGCTCCATTTTCTACAGTGATGAGATAGAGATATATAGATATATATATCTATATATAAGCAAAACTATATATCTGTAACACCTCTACAATATAGCATCTTTTTTGCCACAGTGTGTGGATGGTTAGGGGTGTTTCCAAGCATTGAAAAAAAGAAAACTGAGGTGGCTTAATGTTGCTGTATTTCAGCAATTGAATGTTTTTATTTATCTGTGTCATTTTTGGTGTGACTTTTTTTTTTTTTGTTAGTATTTGGTACCATGTAGTGTTATCTCTATTCCCTAAAGGATGTGTATAACTTAAAAAAAAAAAGGAAAAAAAAAAAAAGAAGAGAAGAAAAAATGAAAAAGGAAAAAAAGAAAAAAGATGTAAAGTGTTGTAAATAAGATGGTTGATGATGGTACAGTAAGACTGACCCCATTTTGTATTCAGGGTTAGGTCATTCCTCTCTGCATGGTGAAGAGAGACACTATTTTTATACTGTGATACCATGTAGGGCTAGGAGCCTCCCTGAACCAGCTGGGAATTGTTACCTAGATCCAATATTTTTTATTATTAAATCTTGTTGGCTTGACACATCTACTGATTGAAATGGATGTCTTAGTCTAGGTTACTATTTTTGTCATATGGAATTGAATAAAATGCAGGATGTAATATTATTTCTGAATTGCGTTCCTTGATTATTCTAATAACAGAGCAAGATATGAGACTAAGGTCACTTGTGGTAGATTGGTGTCAATGACTTCTAATCGTCGCATCTGAAAATTGGAATAAGGTCGACACCTTATATTCAAATGCTATTCTAATATATATTAACAGTGCAAAGGGGTAGAATTATTAAAGTCTCTTTTCCAATGAAAATAAATCGTAAGAGCATTTCTCAAAAGACAGTAGAACAAAAAAAAAAAAACATTTGGAGGGGAGAAAACAGCCTTTGGAAGGACTACTGTTTCAAATTGACTGCTTTCTGAACACTTACCATGTACTGTCTACCAAAAAAGCCTCCTTTTCATGTTGTTTAAACATTTGCCTAATATTCATGATACACTGCATGGTAAAATTTGGGAACAAATTTATCAGGAGCAGTTCAAATTCTAAAATACAAAAAAAAAAAAAGAAAAAGAAAAAGAAAAAGAAAAAATTTGACAACTCGCATCCATTCATTCCAAATGACATAACCTGTACTTTTAAACCCATGGCTGTGTTTCTTCTTTTTTTTCCAAGACCCTAGTTTATCAAAGCATGTCTAACTTTAACCAAATTATTTTTTCACGTTGATTTAAATAAAAGTATTTACATTCTTAAGGTTAGGCATGTGATTAACTATCTCCTGCAAAAAAGCTGTATGTTTGAGTAACCTTCAAGCTGTTATAATCCGGTGATGAATGCCTGCTGCATTAAAAACAGACAAAAGATAAATAAAAGAGAAAAAGCTATATTAATCATCTTTCAGTGGCCTTGTTATAAAGATACTCTGTTTTATAAGACCTACCCAAAGAAGGTATGAGTTTCCTCTGGTGACTCAACAACAACAATAGGTTTGTGCTTATGTTCCTGCATGCACAGCCCTGAGCTGAGAGAAAACATGATATGCAAAAGAGAAGGAAAGCGAGGGAGTGCTGATAGTTACGGTTCTGTTCAAAACACAAGAGGAAAATTACCTGCCTTCCCCTCCTCCCAAAACAAAGGATGAAAGCAGAATGGTATCTATTTTTAAATATATATTGGTTATTTTTTTTATTATAGGAAGACATTAAATAATAAAATGTGTTACACACATAAAAATGGTCAAAGTCTGCTGAATTACAGATGTTTAAAAATAGAGCCATGCAGGAGCTCTATATAATCAGAAAAATTGCCAGTTATGATTTTTTGAGGGGAAGGTTATTTTACAACATGAAAATTCCAGCAAGGCTTTCAAACTCTTCACTTATATTTTTTCCATGAGTTACTAGAAAGAGAGCATTTATGACAAATAATTGACATAACTACTTTTTTGCCCTTTTTTTTTTTCCTTTTGTATATATTAGCCCTTGGTATATTATCTGTTCCTTTACCTATTTTGTCCTTTCTGTCTTGGCAAATACTTTGTTTTTCTAAAGCTGCATTTGTGCTCTATTTGTGTTGCCTTTAATTTACTTCTCTGCATGTTCTCTGTCGTTTGGAAGATACTGTGTTTTATTTTTTTCCTTTTTCTCTAATTCTGCAGAAGTCAAAAGAGCTGCCTGTTTTTTACATCTGTGTGTAACAGTAGCATAATGAATGATGAAGTCATCAGTGATGTGATCAGGTATGTGCGTAGCTCACAGGATTTGCTAACAAACATGCCATTCGCATTCTTTCCTCCAGATGAAGGCATGAAGTTTGTTAGTGTCGCTGGTATAGGGCAGCCACAGATGGTCAGGACGATGGAAGTCCTTATCCTAACTTCACTGCGCCTGCTTTTACACTACTGGAAACTCCATGGGCTTCAGTGGAGATACTCCCAGGTTTATACTGGTGCAAGAGGGATTACTTCCAGGTTCAGATGTTTTGCTTTACTTTACATGTCATCAAAACAATGGCTAGCTATATAGTATATTAAAAGTATGTCTAGGCAAAAGCATTCTGGACTTTATTTTTAAAAAGAGCAAAAAAAGAATACATATATTTTAGTACATACCACAGGATTATCCCAGTTTTAAAGGAGGTCCTGAAAGCTGAATCTAAAAAAACAGATGACTGTGCCCCTTAATACAGAATTTGATGTCATCATATGAATAATCAGTCCTTTTTCACATAAATGAGTAAAAGAACCTGCAACTTTTAAGCATAAAAGTAGACGAATGTGAGAATCTTACTATGGCTCTGCTACACAAGGTAGACACTCACAGGGAAATGCCTTCCCTTTGCAGATATTAAAGGTATCAGCAGATTTATGAAAAGAAAAATACATGTTTGTGCATGTCGCAGCACTAATGTATAGTATTCTATTTTTTCAGAAGGGAGAATGTCTCAATCAATTGACAAAGTGACAAATGTGAAAGCCAACAGCTTCGGGTTGTGCCACTGACATATTTTAGGGGTGTGGGCAAGTCGCTAATTAGACTCTGATTCTGCTTGAGAATTACATACTTCTGGGGCCTCTGGGAATCAGGGAGTGAACTCCCCCTTGCAGAGTCAGGTAGCACCTTGTAGTATTGGGATGAGTTGCCCCATCAGTAAAGATGGGGCGATGCTTTTGTACCTACCTCACAGGGGTGTTGTGAGGAATAGTTTTATGTTTGTACAGTGTTTCAAAGATGGAAAATGCTTGGTATTATCGCTGATTTTAGAGACTTTACAATACATGTACTATTATTTATTATTTGTACTCCAGTAGTACCTACGGGCTCCAGTCAGGACTGAGAGGCCTTATCCTAAATGTTGTGCACTCACCTGTTTGGGATTGATACAAAATTTTACTCAGTAACATTTTCCAGAGGAGGCATTTCTTTATCAAGTATCTATTTGATTACTATAGGGTTTAATTCAATTATTTAGGTATTCAAATTGATTATTGGTTTTAGACCATGGCAGAGAATTATCTGGTATCACATTTTGTTTTGAGCTTGTATTGATTTTCAGAAAAAGTGCACCAATTTTCTATGGATAATCTAGAATCAAATCTTGCTATCAGTGGACTTCTACTGTACTTTTTGCTATTAAAGCTAAACGTTAAAATAAATGTGTGTGTATATATTATTATACACCAATATATAATATACATGTACCTATGAACATGTATGGTTTAAATTTCTTTAGCTGCTTAGAATTAATTTCAAACTGTGTGTTGCATATTTTGCTCAAGCATTACCCATTTCAGATGCAACTAAAACATCGTTAAATGGCGTTGGCCCTCAGTAAAGACACAAAAACTGGAAATAATGAGAACAAAAGACATATTGTCACTATGATTACATTTATGAAGGCTTTTGAGGAAAGTTTTTAAGTCTCAAATGTGTTAAAAACCTTTGCTAAGTCACAAAAATTTTACTTAGATTATGTTGAAACAAACTACTATATCAGGATGAGTCACTCACTGTATATAAGTATGTTAAAATAAATAATTAAGTAATTCCAAAGGTAATGCTTGCTATCATTTGGATGTTGAACAGCAAGTAATTTGTTTCCCAGATTGGCAAACTATATTTAATATTTTTTTACAGGTAAGAATTATCTGATTTATGATACTATGTTAAGTAACCTCTTTAGCAACTGTTCATGTGCTAAATATATTAGCTCAATTAATTCTGTTGATACTCTTGTCTTTTTTATTTGAATATAAGGAAAGTTTTTGGTTTAGCTTTGTTTAAGGTGTCCTTAGTGATGTTAGGCTCACTGATTTCACTCAGGCATGTTATGGAGTAAAGGTATGAGTAACGGTGGGTGAATCTAGTCTAAAGAATCTCTCTTTCTTTTCCCTCTGGGACTTACTGACATCTCTCCACTGCCCCATTCTGGTTACCAGCCAACATGTCTGTAGGTTGTTGACTTTCTTGTGTGACGATTAGCACTCGTGGCTCAGCCAATTTTGTCAAACACTTGGCACTTGTTCTGCTACAATGCACGCTTCATATGGGACCTATAGATATACTAACGTTAAGTAGCATGTTCAAGATAGGCTGCTGGTGGAGGGTGTAAGTGAACACCTGTGCTGGAATTCCTATGCCATTACCTGTTGTGTGCAGCGAATAAAATGTGCATGTAAAAGGATGTGGTCATCAGGAGATGTGGGCACATTTCCGTTTGGTTTCTGTCACTTTTTAGTCTGAATAATGTGCCTGATACAGGAGGTTTGGCTTGGGTTTTTGCTTTTTTAAGCATTCCTAGTTAGAACAGATACCTCAGACAGGGGAACACACCTTTTCAGGTAAGAGTTTTGTAGGTAAAACTTGATTGGGACTTGCCTTTCCTTCTGCCCACTTTCTATTAAATTCCTCTTCCCAACATAGCTTTCTAGATCACTTCACAATAAGAATTTAGTCCTTCACCTAGGTTTTAGTCTGCCATCATCCCATTCCAAACAGGTTTGCTGAAACCAATGGGATTTATATTAAGACATTAGATAATGCATCTAATGGGTAGCAGAATCAAGTTCCGTATGCATTTTGGAAATTTGCTTAAAAGAAAATTCTGTTAAATCTTCAAACAGTTGCCTACGTATCTTGTGTTATTGAATGTGACATCTGTTCCAACATTTGGCAACAGTCTGGGCCAGACTGTGGTAGTTTCCCTTACACTGGGCAGCCCAGTGCTCCACAATTTACCCTAAGTAAACTGATGATGTGCCAATCAGTATTACTCATTGAAAGGAAATTTTTTTGATCTGTTATCAAGCATCCTATTACAATAGCTGCAATTCCGGCCTCACAGAAGGTAGATTAAATAAGGCTAGTAGTCTCTGCAGTCTACATCTTTCCTCTTCCCCAACCCTGACTATCTTCATGAAGCAGTTTGCCAGTGTTTCTTCTGTGATAATGTATCTTCTGTTTCTCTGCTGCAAAGTAGCACTGCTGTGCTCATTTCTTTGGTTTCATTGTCTTCCTGTACATGGCCATGTTCTTCACATGTTTCTTTTAAGGTAGTGTTAGATTTGCCCAATGCACACGCCTGTCCTTCTATTATGTTGAGATTAATTTATTTTTCATTTTTGGGGCCAGGTCATGTTGTCCCTACTCACATCTCCACCTAAATCCAATTAATTTCTCTCATTGGGACTATGAGTAGAAGATACCGCACAATATAGCAAAATCCAGCACCCTGAAACTTGGAAGAATTTCAAAATGTTTGTCCAGCTGGGATTACTGCATACTCACATGTTGATGCATTCGAGTTTATTAGCTTCAGCTTTGTGCCTGTTATACATATAACTAGTTCCACTTTTAGTTTCTTTGTATCTGGAGACTCTTTCAGGCTGATCTTGGTTTTCCACACTTTTTTAAAATAACAGCATATTAGTTTTCCCAAAAACCTGCATCAAAATTACATTTACTTAGTGGCTAATATTTTCTACGCAACAAGCAAAGTGTAATAAGGATAACCAACTTTGCTATTATCTCAATGGATCTGTTCACATAAAATGATGAGATGGACGTAAAGCTCAAATGATTACAATGAGTAGCTTTTTCTTTCTGCCTTTATATCTCCAGTGCTAAATGGGAGAAAAATAAAAGGATCATATGCCACATGAAAAGCAACCAATATAGATATCATGACAATAGCAGTGTTAAGCACAAACACAGGCACAGTACCAGAATAAAAGACAACAGAAAATGTAAGAATTTGAGATACTAGCACTAGATTTTAAACATATATATGATAAAGAAACAGAACCATACTCCTACGCAACTAACACAACAGATTTCCCTAATAATCATGAGCTTAATTTTTTTCACAAGGATTCACTTCTCTGAAGTCAACAAGAGTGTCTGGGGGAAGCCGAGCAGAGTGCCCCTGAGTGCAGCTTCTTGTTACACTTTCTCATTGGCTCAGGAAATGCTTCTTCTGATTTAACAAGTTCAGTTGTTAAGGTGGGGGAACTCCTGAAACCAGAAGGATCGTCTAGTCAATGTTAGTGTGCATGAATATCCCAAGCACGTTTCCAGCTTACCCCTACTCCATGGTCTTAGAAAAAAATGGAATATTTTAATATTTCTAAAGCTTATCATAGGGCTCCAAAACAGGAATGAAAATCACCCTTAGCACATCCTGATAATCGCGGCTATAAAAGGCCTCATTCTAATCTCTTTTACCCAGCACAGATATTATTCTAATTTCTACAGAATCACTCCTTATTTACACTGGTATGGTCGTAGTGACTGTATCATCCCTTTTTCATCAGAGCAAGACACTTGTCTTTTTTCTTAAACTGTAAATTTTTCAGTGCACTTTTTCTGTTACAAGTCACAGTACATACTGGAACAAACATGCTATAATCAAGGTATATCCAGATTACTGTATGTAACAGACCTGGGCCCATCCTGGAGGCCACCTGGCCCAGCAGAAGTTGCATCCATACCATTTCAAACCCTTTCAGTTCCTTGAAAAAGGACAGCTACATCCAAAGTGAATATTGGGATTGGCCCTTGGCCCCCAGATCCTGCCTGGGCGTTGCATGGGAGTGTGTCCCTCAGCCCATGCCAAAACTGCCTGGGAAGGTGTTGCTGGCTGATGGGGCAACCCCTGGTCTCCTGCCCTGGCCCTGGTCAGTTCGAGGAGACTGGCAAGGCCTGCAAGGGCAAACATTTCTATCCTGAGGAGGGAAATGTGCTTTTAGGTGGAGTAATTTTCCATCATGCCTTTGCATAGCTGTACTTTTAAAGTCACTGGAATTAATTCTTTATCAGACCACTCCTTTCAGTGTCTTTCTCTCTTGCCGTTAGGAATTTGACTCCTCTTACATGGTTTCACAGTTCGCATCTCATGCTCCTGGGAAGGTGGGCTTCTTCCACCAACTCTGATGTGTGAAAAGAGAATCGCTCCTTGTAGGTTTTCTGAGGGGTTTCTCTAGATTCAGTGAAGCTGCCAGAACATCTTCTAGGACCTGTTTATTCATTATTTTATCTAGGTATGTTATCTAGCCCATTCTTGTTCCAGGATAAGAATATACACATGGTTATTCAGGAATAATATTTCCTGAATACTTGTGTAGACAGAGTAGTCCCTTAAGTAATGCGTTCAATTAGGCTAAGATACACTGTGTAGCAATTCAATAACAAAAGTCCTGGGAGGTAGGGGGAGAAGAGGCTTGCCAATCACTTACACACAGTATGCTGGATGACAACTAAAGACTTCGTGCTGTGGCATATTTGGCACATGCTGGCCTACAGTTATGCCTAGCAACTCCCAAGGTTTGAGCAGTTCCTTACTACGGTTTTAATCAAGGGGAAAAAAAAAAAGAAAAGACATGGTGTGCAAATTAGTAAGACAACAGGCTCCATCTGAAATCTCTTTGGGGATGTTCAATCTTACAGAATACCAGCATCTAAGAAAATCAATTTATCTTCCATTTTTGCCTAAAAAAATGTTAATAGACAGTTTAATTTACCAATTCACTACCCTGAACACAGGCTGGTGGATTCAGAACTACAACTTAAAAAAACCACTCCCAAAACCTGGAATGCATACAATTTTGCAGATTTGACTTGAGAATTATAATAGATTCAGCATTTAGTCTGCATTTCTCATTCCCATTGCTAAAACATTTAAATATTTCTCCTAAGAAGGCGGATTAGCTGCATTTTAAATGGGCTAAACATTCTACCATGTTCTTAAACTGATATACCTCCACTATATATTCTTTTGAGAGGATAATACATTGCAAAAATGCCTAGAAATCTTCTTTGGCTCTGCCTGCAGTCCAGTGAGACTACTCTTCCCAGTTTCCACTTCAAGTGCAATCTCCTCTTGAGGAACCTATCTTGTAAAATGTAGAGACATTGCTAATTTTTTAGAGGAAGAATCCTTCAAGATTTAAAGCCTACTTCAAATCATTATAATGACTATTCAAATGAAAACAAAACCCACAACCTAGCAACACTACACTAAAATAATATGGAATTGCAAGATTGTTATGCCAATACCTCAGAGTCATCTGCTCTTCAAGCTTCTGTTTTTGTGATAGCAATGGGATTCTGCCTGCCAGAGCATTAAGCATTCTTCTGCAGTTTTTCAGGAGGTGGCTGCCAGTCAAACCTCCTGGCTGCTGCTGGGGTTAAGTCTTTGGAGGCTTGAGATATTGATACAGATTTCTTAGCATTGATTTTTATAGAGAATGTTAAAATGTAAAGTTTCACTCAAATGATTCACATGAATTGACTCGCTTTAGTTGTCTTGAGTCACAGAGTCAAAGGAAAACTTTGGCTAATTAAATAAGCACCAAAAGCAGATTTCAGCTGCTGAAATCATGCCACAGCTAGGGAATCTGTGCTGAGATGCCATTCATGGTCTACAAAGGTTAGGACTTGCCCACTGGCTTGGGATGCTTGAGCCATACCATACCTGATTGCTGAACAAAGCACCCAGTAAAACAGCAAGACCTTAACAGGGTGTCAGAAAACAGAAAAAAAGCCCCAGTTGCTCCACTGCTAGACAGAGATACGACTGTTCTCCTGAGCACTTCAAATTGATGTGCTATTGTTTTCATGATTACAGTGTTACAATAGAGCTGAAGCTCTGCCAGTGATTTCGATATGGATTTTTTGTGTTTTGTTTCTAACTCATCTATATGCCAGTTCATTAACTTGAGGTAAGCTTTTCTCAGCTTATATGTGACTTCTGCTATCGCTATTCTAATAACTGGCTTCCTTCCATGTTATTTTGTACCCTGGCACGTTGTACTTTTCTGTTCACAGTATGTATTACTGAATAACTAGCATAAGTGAAAGCATTCAGAGAAATAACAAACACACATCACATTGCTGGTTTTATTTGTTTAGACATCAGATACTGTACTCCTTTATATTCTTACCTTTGGCTGAACAGAGTAGGTTTTTCTCCATTTTTTCTTTCAGTGTACACCTTTAAGTAGGGCACAGCCACTAAAATGACCTCATATTTTATAGCTGATCCTCTGTTCTGAAACCAAAGAAACTGCCACTAGTTTGTGCCCACGTCTGAAGTTCATATTTCTCCTGGAGTGATGTATCCACATTATATATTCCTCCAGGAGTTATTTTGTGGTTAATATGTAGGAACTGGGAGGGTATTCCTTTCTCCCAGAATGATTCTGAGATTTTAGTCACTTATTGAAACCTTACTATCAAAATGATCACAAAAGGTTGTTTAAAGTTACAGCAAAAGCTGGAGGTGATAACTGGCATAAAGTGATGTAGGCAGCCTTAACACAGTGCAGAATTAAGTAAGCAGAAGACAAGATGCACAGGAGGAGACAGAAGAAGAGAAGGAAGGAAGGAAGGAAATGGAAGGATGATATAAAGAAGTGATGTAGAATTATCTGGGCAGTTACAATTTAGGAAAGTCTCTTTTTATACAATGAATGCCAACAAAGAATACAGGAAGAAATACATAGTGCATATACATTGTGTGCAGACTGCATGCTTTTTCATTGTTTTTAACTGCTTGATTTTGCTTATATACCTTAAGACAAACCTTACTTACAATTTGTTACTTTTCCTCAGTGTTTCACACTCTGAAAATCACTCATTTGTAATTACCAGCCCTGTTTTTGCCTCAGTGTCAAACTTTAAAGCTGTAATTGCTCCACTGACTGCTATAAATGTTGGCCTATTGCAAGTTACAGTAGTACGATAACAAATGACATGGGCTCATTCTGAACATATAAAGTGCATCTCAGCTAAACAAAGCACTTATCCAGGACTATCAGCAGCACTTCAGGACCCATTGCCTGTGTTCTGGTCTCACAAAATTGTCCTTTCAGCCCTACTGCAAGGCTCAACTGTTGCTGTAACCATGGCAAACTGTGCATTTGATGGGTTTGTTGTAATTTGGCTTTATTTTCTTTGAAGAAGCTGGGTGGACTTGCTGGGGGAAATTCTTCAAGCGTTACTGAACAGATTCAGGGAGAGACTGAGGATGGGCAGACCAGTGGAGTCCAGCAGAGTCACTGCAGATCTGTTCAGCTTGCATCTTCAAGAGACCAAAATGAAGGACTGGGAAGCAGACAGCCATGCCTGAGAAGTGATGGAAAAAATGTCATAGGGATGTGGGAAAACTCAGCAGAGCTTTCTGCTTCTCAGTTAGTGAACTGACTGGAATGAAGAACCCACCTACAAGGCTGCTGTAGGCAGAGAGAATTGAATGGAACACTTTATTTTGTTTTCTCTAGCTCCTTTAAGGATATTTTTCTATTTAAAAGCTTGTTGTGAGCTTTTATTCAAATAAAGCTTAGGTTTCCTGAGCTTAAAATCTGAGTGGGGGGAGAGGGTGGGGAGGAGGCAGATCTGCCACAAAGCTGTAGTTGAAACAGAGCCTTGTGACCTTCTCCATGTGCACAACACTGTAGCTTTCTTAGGCCACCACCAGCTCTAGCAGATGCTCTCTCTCCTCATTCATTCAGCCAGGGTACAAATCCAGCCAGAATGTAAGGCCTGTTTCTGCCCTGTTTTGAGCTTCTGCAACTCCCAGTGTCTGCATCAGGTAGTGTAAGAAGGAAAGGAGGAAGGCTAACATCTGTCCTAGAGAAAATAGTAGTAGTGGAGATCTGAGGTAGCAAAGAGGTGGAAATGGCAATGAATATAATTCCCCATTAGTTGACATTGCCTATGCTTGGGCAGCAGGTGAAGGCATTTCTTCTAATACACAGCTTATTGCAGTTAACTGCCTCCAGGCTGATTTCTGACTTTCTGACAGTATTTGAAATGCTGTTGATGGAGAGCATGGCTTTCCACTCCCGTAGACCTTCTTCCCATGCAGAATGGACTATAACTGAGCCTGTAGTTGCATTTGCTTTTATATGGTGCCGGATACAATTTAAAATAGCGGCTGTAACTGATAACACAACAAACTGTTTGATTTCTGTGGAGCTTTCCTCAGCAAGTGCAGTGGCTGAGTTGTTGTGCTAAAGCCATCACATACACAGCCAAGAAGGGGGGAGTAGGATGTGGGGAGAGGCTCACACCTGCCACCTCTGCGTCTCCCTGGATCTGAATTAGTTTACTTTGGAGGCATGATTCATGTTGCTGCTATTCCCTTCTGGGGAAGCATGGATGGAGTAGCTGGGAAATTTAAAAGGTTGAAATTGGATTAAATGAAAAGTGTTCTAGTCTGGGCAGATAGAATGGATTTACTCATGGGTATTGGGCAACCCTGTTCTTGCACATGTGCAAGCATATTTTGTACCTGTACTAAAATCAGAATGATACATTTTAAAACTCTATTTAAAGAAAGAGCAAATAATTGCTTAACCCCTTTTCTGAAACACTTTTATTTTCTGCTATGATGACTTGTGTTTTCCTATGCCACCAACATCTGAATTCAGCTGTCTGGGTTTTGCTTTCTTCTGTATCACTT